>JAJHSJ010002133.1:0-40000 GCA_021015155.1 Magnolia officinalis
ACCTGTAACACTTTGGTTTTATGGGCTCATTCGACAGTAATATTAAGGCCCTCTTGAGATTAAGGAAATGAAACTGTGAATTTTATCATGAAGTTTTCAAATTCATAGATTTGCATTGAATTTAGATTTGACAAATCCCAAACACCATTGTTTTTGAAATGAAGCTTCAAATAATTCCTCTTTTTTAGATATGCAAGGTTTTTAGTTTTTCTAGATATTTGGATTTGCCCTAAATCAAAGATTTTTGAAGGTCAGTTGGCGAATTCATTAATTTCACAAATCTTTAAAAAAAAAAAAGTAAAAGTAAAAAAAAAGATTCAAAATCCAAAAATTTCACAAATCCTGGCACGAAATTCCTCACCCCAAACATCCCCTAAGTATATTCTTATTTAAGTTCTAAATATTATTTCATAATCAATCTAACTTATGCAACCAAATACACACAAACCAAAATCTTTGATTTTTAAAGAGGCAACAAAGGCAGGCAAATTTAGATCTACTCCTGATAACCAAATAGGAAAATAATTTCAATTAGAAAACATATGTAAATCTCTCCCATTCACAGTAATAAAACAAAAAAAAATAAATTCTAGTACAAATGGGTAAAAACAATAAGGAAGAGAAGAAAAAAGATAAAATGGATGTGGGACTAGGGCTTGTGGGTCCTCTTCTTATACTTGTCTTTGATCCAGTCGAGGCTAAAAAAGGTTCCTTCCTTAACCTTCTTAATGCCAGAGGCAGCAACCGCCTTTGTCTTCTCCACCCATCTCCAGCCTTCCTTCCATTTCTGCTCTTCGCACTTTCTTTATTCCTGTCTGCAACTGGGTCGACTGAACAGCTGTAGTCCCAATGATCAGCCCACAACGTTCCATACGAGCTATTCCTCTCCATTCAAACCTAGCTTATTAGAAACCCCCAACAGAGAAGATTGCAAGAAAACCCAAATCCTAGCTTGTAAGACAGAGATTGAGAGAGAGAGAGAGAGAGAGAGAGAAAGAAAGAGAGAGAGAGAGAGACGAGAGAGAGAGAGAGAGAGATTTCCTTTAACAAGTGGTGGAGGCGTACGTACTTGGGATATTAATATAGATTTATATATGTTCGATAGATAGACTCGGTTTGGCTACCCCTCCCTAATATTTTAGGAATTTTTGCCGCAGAATTACTCAGCAATTTTGATTTAATCAGAAAGTGACTTAATTCCTTTGGTAAGCATCAATTACTCAAAAAGGCCTATCTCTACGAGGAAATTTTTTGGAAGCAAAAGTCTAGGATCAATTGGCTGATGGAAGGCGACAGAAACACTCAATTTTTTCATGATTCGGTGATAGACAATCACAGGAGATTGGAGATTAAAAGGCTGAAGAGGGATACGGGTGAAATTTTGGAGAACATTTACAATATCGCTAAAGAAGCTGAACAGTACTACAGGTCCCTTTTCTCTTCTTAAGTCTCCCCTCACAATGCTGATATTCAGCACTGCATCCCGTAACTTGTCACTGATCAAATGAACAGGGGACTGATGCTTCCTCTAACGTTAAAAAAGTTAAGTTAAGGGGCTGCTTTATCTATCCCTATAGATAGTGCCCCTGGCCCATACGGCTTTGGAGGATCCTTTTTCTCCTCATGCTGGGACGTTATTGGCAAGGACCTATTCTAAGCGGCAAAGACTGCATCAATGGCGGACCGATTCCTCGAGCCTTCCAATGTACTTTGATTTGCCTCATTCCTAAGAAGAAGAATGCAGAACTCATTACAGATTATCGACCCATAAGCCTATGCAACTGCATCATGAAGATATTTTCCAAGATTCTGGCTAATAGGCTGGCTCTCCTCCTCCCAGATTTGATCTCCCTTGAGCAAGCAGCCTTTGTCAAAGGAGAGGAGATCTATTGTAGAGAACATTGCAATCGCCAAAGAGATGGTTCATGAGATCGATAGGCCTGTTTATGGAGGCAACTTGATCCTCAAAATTGACATGGAAAAGGCCTATGATCGCCTAGAATGGGGCTTCATAGCCCAAGTTCTCCAGAAATTTGGATTTGATGGGCGTTGGATCAACTACGTCCAAAGGTGCTGGACGAACATCTGGTTTTCTGTTGTCATTAATGGTCGAAGCTTCGGTTTTTTTCAAGTCAAGTCGTGGACTCAGGTAGGGAGATCCGCTATCCCCATCCATTTTCATCATGGCAGCAAGAAGTTTTCAGCAGGGGAATATCCAACCTCTTCTCTTCTGGGAGATGTCAACCCTTCAAGCTCCCTAGGAGCTGCCCCTTGATCACCCATTTGTTTTTCGCTGATGACGCTGTTCTTTTTCTCAATGGCAGGTTGACTAATGTGTGATCTCTCCTCACTTTCATTAGGGACTATGAAGCCATCTCTGGCCAGAAGGTGAATAGAAACAAGACCTCGTTCATCTTACCAAAGAAATCAACCAGGAACAAGTCCCAACAGTTGAGCAACTTAATAGGATTCAAGCAAGCCCTTCTCCCTACAATTTACATTAGCGTCCCCCTCTCTAAAGGCAGAGTTCGCAGCCCGCTCTTTCACCAGCTAACGCAGAAAATCACTAGCAAGATCGAGGGATGGATAGCTAAGCTTCTTAACCCCGGCAGCAAAACTCATTCTTATCAAACATGTCCTTTCCAGCATTCCCATACATATGCTCTCGGTCATCCCCTTCCCTAAAGCGATCATTAAAGCAATTGATAAATTAAGTAATTACAAATTTCTTTTGGGGCAGTTCAAACCACGGGAACAGAAGACATTGGGTCAAATGGACCACTGTCTGCACCCCTCTCTCTGAAGGCGATCTTGGCATCAGGTGTTTGGAGGATATCATGCGTGCTTTCCGTATCAAGATGGGTTGGCAACTGCTCCAAGGCAAGTCCCTATGGGCTGTTTTTTTTCTCTGCAAAATACTTCCATAAGCTGCTGCACAACAGAAGAGTGGATAGTTATGCCGGTTCCTCAGTTTGGAAGTCCATCTTCCGAAATCTCCAATTTCACTTTGCAGCACTCCAGGTGGCTGGTTGGAGAAGGCTCCATTAATTTCTGGACATCGAATTGGACAGGGAGAGGCTTGCTTCTTGGCTCCTCCATGACCCCTATCCCCACGACTCTGCTGAACCTCTCTGTAAGAGATTATTTCTCCTCTACTGATGCCAATCTGTCCTCAGCAATTGCGAACATTATCTGCCCGCCGCCGCCATGCACATTGTCCGATTAGCCCACATCACCTTTTCTCACAGGAAGGACAGACTAATTTGGGACCTATCAGCCACAGGTACATTATCAATCCGATCGGCCTAGAATGCCATCAGATCCCAACAACCTACCCTTCCTTGGACCAGGTGGATCTGGAATGAAGTACTCCCTCCAAAAATGAGCATGTTCAGCTGAAAGATTTTCCATGGTGCAGTCCCAGTTGACGCGGCTGTCCAAAAAACAGGCATTGTTCTCGCTTCTAAGTGCGATTGCTGTGGGTTAGCTGATCTCTTCCCAACTAACGCCCCATCTCCTCTTCTGCAATCTGGTGGTCAGCTACCCTCTTCTCTTCTGCGCCAACACATCTGGGCGGTGGAGGACTTGGACCACCTTTTCAACCGTAGTAGGGTCGCAACGGATGTGTGGAGCCACTTTGAACGTCTATTCAATGTTCCTCCCTTGCACAACCAAACTATCCTTCAGCGCTTCACCCTTTGGACTAACAGCGCCAGCCGCAAGAGCAGAGTCTCCTTTCTCACAAGGCTTACCCCCAGCCTCATTTCCTGGGAGATCTGAAAAAATAGAAATTCAGCCCGCTTCGACGATCGTACAATGTCTGCCCCTCTGATCATATCCAATGTCTCTCGCTGGCTACGAGAGATCGCCCCCCCTTGTCCAAGCTCCTGACAGACATTCTTTGGTTAAATCGATAGCCCTCCGCTCCCTTTGAATCCCATCCGCTGCTTCCAAGCCATCAGGTCTCCCAACCATAATCAAGTGGTTGAAGCCTCCTCTTGGGCGCTCAAGCTAAATGTTGATGGCTCCTCTAGGAGCAACCCGGGGGAGAGTGGAGGTGGTGGAATTTGCAGGGACCACCTCGGAAGAACTGTCTTTGCTTTTCACAAATCATACGGGCGATCTACAAACATGGTGGCGGAGGCCCAAGCCATGCTGGATGGCCTCATTTTATGCTACAATCTACGCCTTCCTAACATAATAGTTGAGACGGACTCCAAAATTCTGGCGAAAGCGATTGACGATCCCCATGCCAACTGCTCTTGGAACATCTGGTATATTCTAGGTGCGATCCAGCATTTGCGTGGGAGACTCAACCCCACTTTCAACCACATCTTTAGGGAAGGTAATTCAGCGGCTGATGCTTTGGCACGGTGGGCTAGCAACGGAAGCCCAAACAGAATTTATGCCTCCTGGTCAACTCTGCCCAGGGTGGTGAGGGGCACAATCGTTTTAGACAATGCTGGCGTTGGAGCCATCAGAAATCCTTGATCGGGATCCAGGCCAACAATTTTATCACCTTTTTTGCAGTTTTGGTTTACACGAGGAGTGAGGCCCGGTACCTTTTAGTCGGGGCCCACTTGACAAACTGTACAGTCTTGAGCTGAATCAATGAAATGAGGCTCTGCACCTCCTTTTTCTTAAAAAGAAAAAAATAATAATAAATAAAAAAGCATCCCTTTCCAAGGGATGAAATGATCCAACCCTCATTTACTCTTTTTTTTTTTTTTTTTTTTTCTAAAATTCGTTGGAATAGCGGATGCGGCCTCACGTGGTGATTGGGTGGGCGTACCAGAAAATGGATTGGCTGCTTGGGTGGGCCCCACCGTGATATTTATGTAGCCATGACCTTCAGGTGGGCCAAGTGCCAAATATATATCACCTTCATCCAGTCCATCCATCAGAATGGCACCACTATTTTGAGAAAGCGGAGTGCTTGTGAGTGCCACATCATCTTTTTTGGCAAGACCGCAATAGGACAGGATTCTAGAAATCAGTCAGATCCAAAAACTCATGTGGGCCATACCACACGAAACAGTGGGGATTGAACGATTGTCGGTGACAGAAGCTTTATATCAGGACGATATTTGTGCCTACAGTTTAACTGAGTGGTAATAGGGTATATATATCATGGTCAGCTCCAGGAAGGTTTCAACGGTGGACGTTTCCGCTCACACTATTTCGTTGGTGTGGCCCACTTAAATATTGGATCTGCATGATTTTTAGAATTCTGCCCTATTGTAGTCTTTCAAAACAGATGGACAGAGTGGATTTGTCACGTACATTTCTGTGGACCCCACACAGCCCTGGGCACAGGTATATCAGGCTTCCCTATTTTGATACCTTGGGCCAAGAATCCATTTGATCTGTAGCCTACCTCACTACAACACAAAGCAAGGGATCTCCTCATTTTTCATTATCATTTGTCTCAACCTACATACAACGCCTAAGATTGGAATATATTAGAATTTTCAATGTATTCAATGGAGCTAAATCCTATGAAAGAGAACTCACTTCTCCCACCTCCCCTTCTACCATCAGTATCTATAAATCTCCATGCATTTTCTCATCTGTTCACAAGCTCGAGCCCACCTACTTACCAAAAAACCACAACCATAGACATATCTACTCATTAATATTAGTATTGAAATCATGGTTGCCGGTACAGTGGGTCACGAAATCTTGTCACCAATCTCACCATCGAGACTCTGGAAGGCGATGGTGAAGGACTCCCACAACCTCATGCCCAAGCTCATGCCTGAAATCATATCAAGCATCGTCATTCTCGAAGGCGATGGTGGGGTCGGCACGATCAGACAGTCCAACTTCACTGATGGTAACTAAAATATTTTTTTTTTAGTATACTTCATATGGCTTTAAACAAGTTCAATAACAGCATTACACTTCAATAATAATATAATAATAATAATAATAATAATAATAAAAGTGTTTATTTCTTAATATGCAGCCATCAAGGACTTCAGCTACTGGAAGGACTGCATAGATGAGATCGACGACAATAACCGTTTATTCAAGTACTCAGTGATTGAAGGTGGCCTACTCGGGAAGAAAGTGAAATCGACCACATTTATTCTCGAGTTCAAGACGGCATTGATGGTGGAAGCGTATGCAAGTTTCATGGGGAGTTTGAGACGGTTGAAGGTAACCTGCCGAAAGAAGAAGAAACCAAGGAGATGATGGGAAACATGGCGGGAATGTTCAAAGCAGTAGAAGGATATCTCCTTGAAAATCCAAATGCATACGTATAGCTTTGGTTGATTGTGAGGCCTTCACCTTTGATTTTGGTTGATTGTTGAATAAGTTCCATTTCCTTGGACTGTGTTAGCATGGGATTGTTTTCAAATAGTATTAATGTATTGCTACAATAGTAATATTTGTTCCTCTATATTGTGATTGTAGTGGAACATCCATATGAAGTGAAAAGAGTCTTAAAAGCTTTTAGGTTAAACTTAACTTAAAACACCATGTGTGGCACCCACCAGGATGTGTGCATGAAATTCAATCCATCCATTTTGGGATGGGGACACCTGTTATTAAAAAACTTTCAGATTGTCTGTGTGGTCCACTATGTTTCGTACATACCACCCAATCCATTCAGAAGATATGCCCCCCCAGGATAATGCAAACATTTTTTAAAAAATCACTTCAAAACTCAGGTAGGCTATACTGATTTTAGAGCGTTTGGGTAATGTATTTACACGATGTGCCCTACCTGTGCCTTAAATTGGGCTTATTTGAGAAGAGCGGTGGCCGGGCTAGGCCCGTAGCCTAGCCCAATTCCAGCCCATTGCCACCCTTAAGACGGATTATTGGTTGGTTTGAAAAGGTCACTATACCGTGTCTCGATCTATAGTTGACCGATGTAGTTACAGTTGTGTGTGAATGGGCTGGGTTGGGCTAGGTCCTGTCTTATGAAACTATGTAAGCCCAATCCATAATATAATTACCAGATTACAGCCCCTGACTAGCCAACTAGATCATAAGCATCTACATGGGGCCTATGCTTACTCTAATAGGATATAATATCTAGATCTGGCCACCCTACATCACATGATGGGCCAAAGAAAACAGGCCCAATCACAACCCCACCCATCCACTTTTCCGACCCATTAAGTGTGACCCATCATGCATAATATAGGACTAGAGCTGTACCGGAACTCAGTTAATTAACTCGCTCGACTCGACTAAAAAAAAACTTGACTTGACTCGTCTCGAAATTGGGTTCAATCAAAGCTGATTTTTTGAGCTCGAAAAAATTTCAAGCCGAGTCGGAGCTTGACTTGAACTTGACTCGGTTCGAATCGATTCGACTCAGATCATCATGCAATGCACCAACGCGCCCCACCTGTGTGAGATGCGGCGATGTACTTGTTCTAAGTGGTGCTCTATGCGATATTACCACCCCAAAGTCTAGTCTGGTCCACTCATCAGTCGATCCATGCATGAACCATTGAACATGGGCCGTGGATAATTTTCATTCCATCCACTCATGTTCTGGCCCACCTCATGATTTTCACATCAAAGCATCCACACCTATACACATGGTCACCCTTGAAGGGTGTTTATTATATTGGTGTGCACCCATATCAAGCCCATTCATCATCATTATACATAAACTTGGGCCATGAAAGGATGTTAACTAGGCCCAAGTTTAGCAGAAGGTCCGTAACAAGACCCACTCACACAGCCCACAAGCCTAAAATAATAATCCAGACCGACCATGGTGAGCTGTGCCCACACGCCTGATGGACCAGCTTGCCCCATCCCCAGTCATAGTTACTAAGGGCCTGTTTGGATCGTAAGTTACTTAAGATAAGTTACTTATATCACAAGAAACTTATCTTAGTTTTTACTCATCAAGAATAAGTATGTTTGGTAAACAACCTACTTATCAGCTTCTCCTCTCTCTTTAGTCTCTCCTATGCCTCTCTTCATCAACTTATGAAAAGTAGAAAGCTAAAAAAATTAAGTGTAGCGAATAAGGTTTTTTTTTTTTTTTTTTTGTTACTTATAACTAATCATAAACCAAACTTATATGAAATGAGTTACTTATCTACTACTGTAAGTAGAAAAAGTAATTTATTTGTGGTATCCGAACGGGCCTTAAAACAGTACAAACAAAGCAAGGTCCAAGGGGAAGCAGATTGCTTGGTGTGCAGTGGTGTGTTGATGTCACCGGGTTCTATGGGCCCACCATGATGTATGTGTTATACCCACACTATCCATCCATTTTGCGAGATAATTTTAGGGCATGGGCCAAAAATATGAGGCGGATCAAAATCTCAAGTGGGACAAGCCACAAAGCAATCCACTCCCAAGTTTTTTTTTTATTGGGCTTGGCCATTGATATAGGCCTGTGGTTGAGCCTGGGATAGATTTTAAGGCCAAAGTGACAAATGGATTGGGTTTTGCGAATGTTTTTTTCTTACCCGGAATGAGCCTGGGACAAGCCCAGCCCACTTATTACCTAAATAGGTGGGTTTCAATTTGAGATTGAAATCTTCCTAGCTGAATGGCCTATCATGTTTAGTCCGATTAAGAATCGTCCATTCACTTCTACCTAAAGCTCTCAATGATCCGTATTAACCGTAATTAAACGCTTATTAATTAAACGTAATGGGCCAGGTTTCTTTATGATCCGTTAGCATAGATTAGACAGGCCCTTTTTGAATTTCAAGGGCATTTTGACGCAAGGGTGTGAGGAGGAAGATCACTTTCTAACATAAGTGCAAAAACCTTGAATTCTGATAAAGAAAAAAAAAAATTTATTCCTAATTTGAAATTACTAAAATAGAAAAAATTTAAACCTAATAAAAGTTCTAATTCAATTAAAATAGAACTCACCCGAAATAGTAAGTCTGAAATTAAACTTAACAAGGTTTCTCAACATGATTACAATTAATATCTAAAAAAGACAAAAATGTAAAACTCTAAAGAAACACGACAAAAATTGAAATTATTAAAAATAATTTTTTTAACTAAAATTTCATTTTTGAACTAGAAGCGCGTGTGTTTTCTTGTGAAATGGACAGATGTGACCTACATGTAGGTCAGTTGACGTGGCCCGCTATATTAAGATCGATAGGTCGTGCATACCATAGTGATACAAGGATCAAAAGTATGGCTTATTTATGTTTCACACTTCAAACGACAATTTCTTCCTATCCAAATTGAATTTCTTCGAACTAGATGTGCTTAGGGCCAAGTGTCTCATACCGTAGTACTGGGTAGGATATAATGGATTACTTTCATTTCCCTTTGACCACGTCACACATTACTTCATCCGTATAACATTTATCAAGAGAGAACGAGAATACGACATTATTTAGTTATCCTTGTTTCACTGACTTCCTTTATCTATCCAATCATGTAGGGAGAGGGGTGCCTTTCTGTCTTCAGTTATAACTTTAATTTCTACGATAGTCTTTAATAATATGTTCTCACTACTTCCACCATCTATGATCAAATTATGCACCTTTTGATTCACAATGTACCTCATTTGAAAATGTTGTACCACTGCAAATGTATCTCCTCTTTTGGCGTGTACAATAGCTTCCACACGATCAAAGTAATGACCTACAATTCACCATTATCGAGTGATGGCCTACGATTTGTCATTGATGTTGCACCATAAACATGATGACCGTGAGCTCCATCATTGATCTCATGTATTTGTTTCTTGAAGCACTATCAATGGGATTGTTTTCTTGCACCATTGTTAGAAGCCATTGAACTAAGGAAAAGCCTCATTCTAACACTAATTGACGTAGGGAATGGTGTGAGTAGGAAGATCCATTGTCTACCTCAAGTGTGCAAAACCTTGAATTCACATGATAAAAAGTAAAATTCAAAATTTTAGTATTCAATAATGTATATCATCTCTTGATTACACCACTAATAATTTTTTTTTTTTTTTAAATCTCCAATTTGAAATTACCAAAATTTACAAAATTCTAATTCTAATAAAAGTCCTAATTCAACCAAAATAGAACTTATACGAAATAGTAAATTATGTTAAAAATAGAAAATCATAAATTAAACTTACTAGAGATTTTCAGCTTGATTAAATTTATATCTAAAAAGACGAAAATCTAATACTCAAAAGAAATACGACAAAAATTAGAATTACTAATAATGGTAAATTTTCCCTAAAATCTGATTTTTGAACTTGAAGTGTGCATTTCCATGCAAAAAGATGAATGCGAGAACCCAAATGGTCCGCTACATAAAGATCAATAAGTCGCACATCCTGTAACGATACCTAGATCAAAAGTCATAGTCGATTTACGGTTAACCCTTCAAACAACAATTTCTATCCAAATTAAATTTCTTCGAACTGTATGTACATAGAGCCCAATTACATCATGCCCTATGTAAGGCTGGGCCCAGATAGCACGGATTACTTCTACTTTTGTTTGGCCTTCTTTTGGCCTAGCCATATTGCTAAGAAATGTATCTGTGCAGTATCCTACAGCACATTTTCTCTCATATATCATGTAGGATATGGCATGCTTAGTTACACATCCCAGATGTTAGATGTTGTACAAAAGTGGGTGGGTGGGCTTGGGATTGGCCCTATTTGTTTTGGCCCATCACGGGCCCAGGTAGGGCCTAGGGTTTGGACAGACCTCGCCCCTCACCGTTGATGCCTCTATTTGCTACTGCCTTATTTTTGGAGTTGGATTTGGCCCGTGTAATTGGATTTAGATACATACGAAGGCTCGACATATAAATTGATCAAATCCCCATTTGTGAAGGTAAGTGTTGTTGATCCATCCGTTGATTAGGTGGGCTGCACATGCTTAAGTAAAGATATTTAGAAAAATGAAAACCAACGCTCTACATGTCTTACATGTATATATGTTACCTAAGCCTTGATTGGAACGGATATTTTATAGGATGGAACACATGCACACACATTAAGTTGGGCCCAATCGAACTTCTTTGGACTAAATACTTTGTGGGCCACACACCAAAAATATTATATTCAGGGGATGAAATGATCCAACCACCCTCATCCAATTCATCCATCAGAATGATCCAACCCAAGAATCCATTTGATCCACCAATCAGGTGGACCAACCCATCTGCCTCTTTCCAATATTGTAGCCCACCTGCTGATCGGACCAAATTTTATTTTGGGAAACAATGTAAGATCTCAGCAAACCCATGGATGGACTAGATCTAACAAGTATGTGCCATGCTCACGTGTGTGGCATGTACACAAGCTTTATGTCGCATGTATATATGCGCTTATCAAAGCTCAATATTGCCTCAGCTACAGTACAAAGCAAGGGATCTCCGCATTTTTTATTATCATTTGTCTCAACCTGCATGCATTGCCTAAGATTGGAATATTTGAGAATTTTCATGGAGCTAAATCCTATGAAAGAGAACTCACTTCTCCACCTCCCTTTCTACCATCACCATCTATAAATCTTCATGCATCTTCTCATCTTTTGCCTGCAAGCTCAAGCCCACCTACCTACTCAAAAACCACAGCCATAGACGTTTATACTCATTAATATATAGTATTGAAATCATGGTCGCTGGTACAGTGGGTCACGAAATCTTGTCTCCAATATCACCATCCAGACTCTGGAAGGCAATGGTGAAGGATTCCCACAACCTCATGCCCAAGCTCATGCCTGAAATCATATCGAGCATTGTCGTTCTCGAAGGTGATGGTGGGGTCGGTACGATCAGACAGTCCAACTTCACCGATGGTAACTAACGTCATTTTTTTTAGTACTTCATATGGCTTTAAACAAGTTCGATAACAGCATTAGACTTCAATTTTTTTTTTAAAAAAAATATGTGTTTGTTTTCTTAATATGCAGCCATCAAGGACTTCAGCTACTGGAAGGACCGCATAGATGAGATCGATGACAGTAACCGTTTGTTCAAGTACTCGGTGATCGAAGGTGGCCTACTCGGGAAGAAAGTGAAATCAACTACATTTACTCTGGAGTTCAAAGATGGCATCAATGGCGGAAGTGTATGCAAGTTTCACGGAGAGTTTGAGACGGTAGAAGGTAAGCTGCCTAAAGAAGATGAAACTCAGGAGATGATGGGAAACATGGAGGGAATGTTCAAGGCAGTAGAAGGATATCTCCTTGAAAATCCAAATGCATACATATAGCTTTGGTTGATTGTGAGGCTTTCACCTTTGATTTTGATTGATTGTTGAATAAGTTCCATTTCTTTGGACTGTGTTTGCATGGGAATAGGAAGCCCTTAAGAGTTTGTTTTCAAATAGTAGTTAATGTCTTGCTAAATAATTGTTTTTGTTCCTCTATATTGTGATTGTAGTGGTACATCACATCAAGTGAAAGAGTCTTAAACTTTTTTAGTTGAGCTTAACCTACAACACAATGTGTGGCTCCCACCATGATGTGTACATGAAATTCAATCCATCCATCAAGTGTTGCCCCTCATTTTCCACTTGGGTCCCAAAATTTGGATCCATTCAAAATTCAGGTGGACACACAATAGAATAATTGGGATGGGGATGCCTGTTATTATAAACCTTCAGATTGTCTGTGGGGCCATCGTGTTTTGGATAACCATCGTATTTTAAGCTTAATCTACAAAGTTTTCTAGTGGGCCTTGCCTCCTTCCGCTTTACCTACATGATTCTTACAATTCATGTTAAAGGACTTATAATGGATGGGTTGTGGTTGAGATGGCTTGCTCATGGTTCGAAGTACATAGACCTAAACTCAATCATCCACGGGTGTGTTACTTTCCATAAGTTACTTATGCCTCAAGTAGCTTATTCTCATTTTCCATGCAGCAAAAGAGTAAAAAAGTATGATTAGTACTTATCCTCAAGTTTGTACGGTCTACCCTCAATATCCACTATCTATCATGTGGGCCCAACCTTTGATATAGACAGTTCATTATGTTGGGTCTACCTAGCCCTGTCTTCAATATAAACCATCCATTACATGGGCCTACATTCAATATGGACCATCCACCTTGCAAGGCTGACCTTTGATGTAGGATATCCATTATGCAGGGCCCACCTAGGATTAAACCGTCCATCATGTAGGCCGACCTTTAATGTGGACCATCCATCATGCAAGGCTCAACTTCGACGTGGGTCATCCATAAAGCAGGCCTACCTTAGATGTTAGTCATTCATCGTTAAGGCTGACCTTTGATATGAATGGTCCTCATGTGAGGCCCACCTTAATATGGGTCATCGATCATGTGGGGCCCACCATCAATGTTATTGTCCATTATGTGAGGCCCTCCTTTGATATCCACCGCCAATTATGTGGAGCTCACCTTTGATGTGGATCATCCATCATGTGGGCACCACCTTTGATGTAGGTCGTCGATCATGCTGGCCCACCTTGGATGTAGGTGATTCATCATCAACACCTTTGATGTAGATTGTCCATTATTTGAGGCTTACCTTGATGTGGGTCATCCATCATGTGGGGCCTACCATCAAAATAGATTGTCCATTATCTAGGGCCCACCTTTTATGTAGACCGTCCATTGTGTGGGACCCACCTTCGATGTGGGTCATCCATCATGCTGGGCTAACCTTGGATGTTGGTCATTCATCATCGACACCTTTGATGTGGACCTTTGATGTGGACCTTCCATTATAAGAGGCTTGCCTTGATGTGGGTCATCCATCATGTGGGGCCTACCGTCAATGTTATTGTCCATATGTGGGGCCACCTTCAGTATCCATTGCCTCTCATGTGGAGCCCACCTTTGATATGGACCATCTATTTTGTAGTTCCCACCTTTAATGTAGATCGTCCATCATGCAGGTCCTGCTTTTGATATGGGTCATTCATCATTAATAGGGGTCTACTGACGTGGACAATACATTACGTGGTCTCACCTTGATGTAGGTCATCCATAACGTGAAGCCCACCTCTAATGTGAACCGTCCATCATGTGGGCCCCAACTTTGATTTGGACTGCCATCACGTGGCACTTCTTTTTTTCTCTCTTTTTTCTTTTTTTTTCTTTTTTGGACATGTTCCATTTATTACATGGAGAGAGATGTAAGTTTGAAGTTGAAAAGTAAAAAGTAAAAACCTGAAGGGACGAAGCAACTTTTATCACATAAGTTACTTTTACAATCGTGTTACCAAACTAGGGGCCATTTGGCATCTATGCTAATAAGAGTTTATTTGCTTTTTTTTTTTTTTTTTTTTTTAAAGAGTGATGAGAAAGTCACTTTTCTTCATAGCTTATTTGGTTTAATCGGTAAACATTTTTTTGTTAATATTTGAATAAGTTTGTCCTTATTTTTTAAAGTAATTACTGATTATAGTCTTACCTTCCTCCCTTCTCTTTACAAGCTCTCTAAGGTGAACCCACTCGATGAGCAACCCATATTGAAGGTGGGGCTCCACGTGATGAATGGTCCACGTCAAAGGTGGGCCTCACATGAAGGATGCCCCCACATTAAAGTGTGGCTTCACATGATGGACGACCTACATCAAAGGTGGGACCCACGAAATGGATGGTGGACATTGAAGGTGGGACCACATGATAAAAGGACATCAAAGCATGGCCAACGTGATGGGCAGTTGACATCAACGGTGGGCCCACATATGAACAATATGTATTGAAGGGGTCCCCACATAATGAATGGTCCACATCAAGGTGGCCCACCTAATGGACGGAGTGTGCCATACATGATGGATGACACACATCAAAGTGTGCCCCTCATGATAGATAGTCCACATTAAGTGGACCCCACCTATTGGACGATCCTCATCCAAGGTCCTGCATGATAGACGACCCATATCTAAAGTGGCCCAACATGATGGATGATCCACATTGAAGGTTTGCTCCACCTAATGGAAGGTGGACATCAAAAGTGAGCCCCACATGATAGACAACCCACTACGAAGGGAGGGGCTCACGAGATGGACACATCAAATGTGGATTCCATGTGGTGTCTAATGAACATTGAGGGAGGCCCCACACAAAGGACAATTAACATTGATGGTGGGCCCCACATTATAGATGACCTACATCAAGGTGGTCCCCACATAATGGATTGTCCACATCAAAGGTCAACCCCTAACGATAAATGATCTACGTCCAAGACAAGCCTTGCATGACGGACAACCACTTTAAAGGTTTGGCTCAATTGATAGACGATCCACATCAAAGGTGGGCTCCATTAAATAGAACTTCGACATCTGACCTTTGACATAATAAATAACCTAAATGTCTTAAAACATGAAGGTTGCAACTATTCATTCTTTTGCCATTTGGAATATGGCCGATCTATAATGAGATCCACTAAAACAATCGTATGGATTACTCTTATAATGGAGCTATTGTAATATTTAAAAATAAAGAAAAAGTTCTTATTTGAAAATTTTACCAAACATTTTTATTTCATATAATTTATTTTTTTTTTTGAAAATATGATTTTTACCAAATGAGTTTATTAAAATAATAATAATATAATAATAATAATAATAAATTATTATTAAAGTAACTCTTATTTAAAAAGGAGCTGTGCATGTTACTTAGGGGAGAGACTAACAAATCAGTCATTTGAAATTAAAAAAGCAAACCCCAAATCGCATCTCAGGAGCAAGCTATGGGCTTGGGCACCATTTTCGAGGTGTGACTGTCTCCTTGCACTATATATTATGCACTTTTCAAAAGATTATAAGGTTTTAAGCATAATTTTTCTGATTTTAAGATTTTAAATTATATATTTATTACTCTTTTAGAATTTAATAAAGGAAGGATTGAACAATATGATTTAAAACTTTATATTTATTTTAGTTAATAAATTGATATTATGTAATAAAATGTGAATTATGATTTGTGAGCATATAAGTTATATCCTTGGGTGCTAGATTTGGATCGTTACCAAGCAAGACTTGCCTCTCTCTCCCCGTCTTCCACCGTGCAAATTAAAAATCTCTCACCTAAAAATCCCTAAAAGAAAAATATATAGCTCACTCTACATAAGAGCTTTGTAAAAAACTTAGTAAAACTAAGATGCACTATACATACGTATGGATCTACGCATATATATACACAGGTTGGAGAGAGGGGTTGCGTATCCCAATGGGAACCTCTGCACACGAGGCACTATCTCAACCACAAAGATCTTCTTGGGGCACTATTCAATGGGATTGATGGTCAAGATCAGTAGGATTGTTTCATTACAATTCTTTATTGCATGTCCCATGCAAAGAAGTGCCCACCAGATTGATAGTTCAGTTCATCTTTCATTTTGTTACTAAATGATGCACGTAGATTTTCATTAGAAGCCCCTCTCAACGGTAAATTCAGTAAATAGTGCATCCACGCCGTCCACCTAGTGGTCTCTGTGGTGAATGGCTCAGTCTAAAAAACAACACCAATATGAGAATCTATCTATCTATCAATGTCCTTCACTTGTTTAAAGCCACCAATGAAATGTCTAAGATCATCAGGTCTGTTAATTTTGAAGTGTGTGCATGGCCCACCAAGTAAAGACCCTTATAGATGAACTTTGTCCCAATACGATGAGAAAAAATTTGATACTCTAGCATTGTGATGGATGATACTCAGGCACTTAGAAATTGCACCTGGGAGATTGCTCAACCAATCAAATTTTGGAAGCTAAGGTGAGTCCTCAGTTTAGTAGGTGATCTTTGAGTCAATATATGTCATGCGTGCAAATAATTGCGTATCAAGCCTCATATCCTGCCAGAGTATGAATTAACTTCCATATTACAATGGAGACAGCTGTGGTCCGTCGGGCTTTCAGACTTGGCCTAGTTCAGTCCGGGCTTGGGCTGAAATACTAGGCCTGGGGCTGGACCTGTCCTAAAATTTAAGGCCGTTTATTAATTGGGTTGGGTTTAGGTTGTGTCTAAGAACCCATTGCTCAGACCAAATTCAACCAAGCCGGGTTTAGGTTGCCAGGCTGAAGCCCTGGTTTTTCTTTGTGGGCCGAGCTTCGACGGACCTCAGAGATGAACCTGAAGTGCTGGTATGGAAGACCCAATTAGGTCTTCGAGTCTTACCTGCCGTAGCTATAAATCCAGTCGACTTTTTTAGTTTTCGAACTAGATTCAAAGAGACAAGGAACAGTCAAAAGACTAGAGTATTGTAGACCATCTCTGTACCGTACAATTGGCAAGGTGATATACCAATCTTGACCGTCCATCTAGTTTATTGTATGGTGGATGTAAAAGGATTTAAAATAGACATCCATCAAATAATCCCATCCATGTGATCAGTGACTTTCAATGGAATGATACTGAACAAAATACTTCACTGTCAGGGAAAGTAAAGAAAAGTGGTGCATATGGTCTACTACGTATGATTCTTGAAAATGAATCTGTGGTGAAAGAAAATATAATTGGGTTACATTCAATCAAAATGTTAAAAAGCTAGTATCTTCTAATCTTCTATTTTTATTTTACTTATTTATATTTTTGTCGTCCTAAGTCATCCACAGAGTGTCCCATCATATGAACGTCTTAGATCATGAAATAATTGCCCAACCCATACAAATTGAAATCATGAGCTAACTGTTAATTTATACTTGCGGTGTATGTTAGTTAGTGAGAATAAATGGGACGCTCAAATGGGGCCGTAGTGATGTTTGTGAGAAATCCATCTTGTTCATCCAATTGTCCAAATTATGTTAGGGCATGGGCCAAAAAATGAGGTAGATCCAAAACTCAAGTGAACCGCACCACAAGAAAAAGTAAGGATTAAACATCTACTGTTGAAATATTCATTGGGTCACAGAAGTTTCAGATCAGGATAATAATTTTCTGTTTCTGTTGATCACAAACCTTATGAATGGTATGGTTGTCATATAAACATCACGGTGGACCAAGGAAATTCAACGGTAGGCATTTTCCTGCTCACTTTTTCCATGTGACCCATTTGAGTTTTGAATCTACCTCTTCTTCTTCTTTTTTTTGCCCATGTCCTAGCATGATATGGAAAAAAAGATGGCGAAGCAGATTTCTTATAAACATATGGTGGGCCCCACCTAGCTCCCGAGCAGGAAGTTACTAGGAAAGGCTTTAGCAGACAAACCGCATCCAAATGGGATTAGGTAATCCGTGTCCGAATAGGAATGGGCATGTATATCAGGTTGAAAATGCATGTGTGGCAATGCATGTAAGATGGGTGATTTTTGACGGTCCATCTACATTAGAAAAAAAGCACACAGCACACACGTACTCAGATCTTAATTCATGGCCTCAAAATGGACGGTGACAAGCAGAGAACGTCAATCACCTATATTTAAAATGGAATATCGTACTTGTGTTATTAAATCAAAGTAGCATATGTAGTTAATCCATACCGTTCATCCGTTTTTCCAGATCATTTAAGAGGTTGAGACCAAAATTGAAGCATATACAAAGCTCAAGTGGACCATAACACAGGAAACAGTGGGAATAATGATTTCCACCATTGAAACCTTGCCAGGCCCCACGGTGATGTTAATTTGTCATCCAACCTGTTCATAAGATCACAAAAATATGGATGAAGGGAAAACACAAATATAAGATTGATCCAAGACTTAAATGGCCCTTGAGAAATTTTCAACAGTATATGTTCAATTCACACTGTTTCACGTGGTGTGGTCCATTTGAGCTTTGGATATGTTTCATTTTTGGGCTTAAAGACTAAAATTATCTGGTAAAATGGATGGAACGAGTAGATAAAATATATAAATCACGGTGGACCCACAGAGTTTACTCAAAAGTTTTAATGGAAAATGGAAAATGAAGTGGATTGCGTATATAGAAATCTATTAGGCTATAGGTACTCGGTAAATTATGTGGGACCCACCGTAATGTATCACAGTGATTTGGATCAGGTTGAGGGATCCTTGCTGGAATCATGCACCTTATGAATGGATTGGATGAGGTAAAAAAAATCACAGTGAGTCCCATGAAGATTTCAATGGTGAATGTTTCCATTCCCACTATTTCTCATGGTTTGGTCCACCTTGGTGTTTGATTTATCTCATTTTTTGGCTATCATCCTCAAATGAGCTGGTAAAACTAATAAACGGAGTAGATTTCTCACGCACATCAGAGTGGGTCCCATAGGAAATCATGCAGAAACCTACCACCTCAAAGTACGTAACCTTATCTGCGGATTGCGTCCGACCCACGCTCGGCTAATAATCCACGATTAGACCAGGGGCTCTTGTGGGGTCCATTATAATGTATTTATCTATCCACGCCGTCCATCCATTTTCTCAGATAATTTTAAGATATGATCCCAAATATGAGACAGATACACCGGTCAAGTGGACCATACCAAATAGTTATCTCACATTGCATTAAATACACAAAGGATTAAATGCAAGAGTCATCCTGATTTGGATCTACCTCATTTTTAGTTTAATGTCTTAAAATGATATAAGAAAATTGATGGACGGTGTAGATAAACAGATACATCACGGTGGGCCCCATAGGAGTCCTCATCTGAGATAAGGTCTTACGCAATCCGTCTTACGCAATCCGCTTCTCCTTATATAACACAGAGCACTCCTGTAACGACCAAGTCAAGAAAAACGTCAGTTAAAAAATAAGGGCTGGTAAGCGCTTCCTCTCTATGTATTTCTTTCTTCTTTTTCTTTTTCTTTTATCTTTTGAATTATTACTTTCATAAGTAAAGATCTAAGTGTCATAAATATAATGTGGGTCCACTCATTAGATAGTCACACCTTTGGAATAAATGGGTCATCCACTATAACAGTCGAGTCGCATGCAGTAACGATGTAGATTGATTAGATTAGACACTTTTATTTATTTGATTTTATTTTTTTCTTTAATTCAAAATTAAGACTTAACAAATTAGATTAAGTGCATCCCAAACTCATATTTTTCAACATAGTCCCAAGTCCGCAAGATCTTAGCCTCTGATTTTAAGCTAGCTTGAATTATACTAGTTGATTGGTCCTAATGCAATTAAAATCATAATGAGAATTGAGACATTCTCTTGATTTCATTCTAAAATGAATGAGATAGAACTGATCACCTGCTACATCAGCAGGCTCTACGTGATTTTTTTCATGCAATGCATCTTTCGGGCCAACGATAATATACTTCTCATGTTACCATGTAGTAGGTCTATATGATGCAAACGGAGGCAGATTTCCTGCCAAAGCCATCTACATGAAATTCGTGCCCGTAAACCTAGGTGGGGCCCAAAAGTGATGTTTGTGAGAAATCTACTCCGTTCATCTGTTTTTTGAGCATAGTTTAGTACCTGAGACAAAAATTGAGAAGGATCCAAGACTTAAGTGGGACTCACTGAAGGAAAATGTGGGTATGGAAATTCCTACCGTTGAAACCTCCTAGGGTCAACAGTGATTTTTACATGCCATTCATACTGTTCATAACGTCATTCATACTTGGATGAATTGAAAAAATAAATATTAGCCTGATTCAAAACTTCTGTGGCCCCACAAATATTTCAACTGTGGACATTCAATTCTGACGTTTTCAGCCCACTTGAGTATTTAATCTTAAAAAACCAATGAACGGGGTGGATTTCTCACAAGCATCATGTTGGGCCCACATATGTTCCCAGCGCGTAAATCCGCGTCCGTTGGAATCCTACCACTAAACAAACACCAACGATGGTTGATGGACGCGCGGGGTTGCTACCGACACTACTAATAGCGAGATGTGTACTGGTCGGTACTCTATGGGCCCCACCATGATGTATGTGTTTTATCCATGCCGTCCGTCTAATTTTTTTAAGATCATTTTACGAATAGGTCCACAAATGAGTCAGATCCAAATCTCAGGTGGACCACACCATGGAAAAATAATGGTGATTGAATGTCCACCATTAAAAACTTCCTAGGGCCCAATGTAATATTTATTTGTCATCTAACCTATTGATTAGGTCACATAGACCAGGATGAAGGGAAAACACAAATATCAGCTTGGTCCAAAACTTTTGTGGCCTCCAAGAAGTTTTTAATGGTAGTCGTTCATCACCACTATTTTGTATGGCGTGGTCCACCTGAGATTTGGATTTGACTCATTTTTTTAGTTCAAGCTATAAAATGACCTGAAAATTTTGATGGACGGGGTGGATAAAACACATACACCAAAGTGAAAAAATTGATGGATAGTGTGATAAAACCCATACATGAGGCGTACGGAGAACCTACCAACAGCCAGTTGCTACCCTGACAGTTGTAATAGGACGTGGATTTCCTGCGAAATGCCACCAGCAAGTTGCTACTCTGACAGTTGTATACAGTTGTAGTATGACGTGGATTTGCTTTCGCAGGAAGTTATGCGCAAGGATGTTGGGTGGGGCCCAGCGAAATGTTTATGAGAAATCCACCCCGTCAATCAGTTGTTCTATATCATTTTAGGATGTCTGACCAAAAATGAGGCGTATCCAACACTAAAGTGAGCCACACGAGAGGAAATAGTAGGAATTCAATGAGCACCATTGAAGCATTGTTATGGCCATTGATAATGACCTTATAAACGGTTTTTCTAGATCATTTTATTAAGTGAGAACAAAATGAGATGGATACAAAACTCAAGTGGGTAACACAAGAGGGCAAATTGGGAAAGATTTTTTCTTTCCCCAATTTGCCCTCTTGTGTGACCCACTTGAGTTTTCTATCATCTCATTTTTGTTCCCACTTAATAAAATGATCTAGAAAAACACATGGGCAAGGTGGATTTCTCATAAACATATCGGTGAGCCTCACCCAACATCCTTGTGCAGGAACTTCCTGCCAAAGGACTTTCATAGTAAATCCTCCATGGCAATAGTGCAAATATCACAATATATTCACTCTTTTTTTCGGTATATCAATTCTCATATTCTTACACTCAATACAACTCTTACTTTGTATCTTTTTCTTCTCAGTCTTTGAAGAATTATTAGATTTGAGATTGTTACTGATTTCGACTCTTATTTTGTATCTTTTTCTTCTCATTCTTTAAAGAATTATTAGAGTTGAGATTGCTACTGATATCGCCACATAAGACTGTCACATTATGCAACCGAATGCGGAAAGACTTGGGAGGAATCTACAAGAGTGGCCCATTAGAAAATTCCTAACAGCAAGCGATGTTGGCCACCTCAGTAGGTTAGTATTACCTCGAGCAAAAGTTCAAGAATGTATCTTCCGATTTTGGGATAAGAACATGGTGGAGATGCTCAATTGTGGTCATTCACGTCAAGTGATCATAAGGGATGTGGACACTAATAGCTTCATCGACATGGTGTTTCGTAGATGGAAAAACAATAAGATGTATGTCCTCCAATTAAATTGGACTAAAGAATTTGTAGTAAGGAGAAGATTGCGTGAAGGAGACGAAATTGGAATGGCCTGGGACCAGACTCATCAATGCCTCTTATTTTCAATGCTGAATCGTAGAGGTATCAATCTTAATCTCCATCTTTGATGTGGTTTAGTATTTTCTTAATATTGTAGTTGGTGTATGTTTTTATATTCTTTTATTTTTATTTTTTAGCAATTATTATTATCATTTTCCCTAGCCCATTAAAACTCAGGTGGGCCTCACCATATGAAATAATATAAAATCTTCCTAAAACCTCTAAATTCACCTGGTGTGGTCCAGGTGAGATTCAAGCTAGATTAAAGAGTACCTTGGTGAGCAAAATCATATAAATGGATTGGATGAGACATGTGAACCACGATAGGCTCAATACACAATTAATAGCGGTTGTTCCATGTGTCATGGCGTCTAATCCAAACGGTCCATGTGATGCAGCATCCCATGAAACCTCTAGGGACCAATTTTCATCCTGATCTAAAAATCTGGTGAGAATAAGCATGCTCACTTGCACACTAGTGCAAGTGTGTACCTTTGCACATGAGTCATGGGTGTCTAATCCAAACAGTCCATGTGATGCAGCATCCCATGAAATCTCAAGGGACCCATTTTCATCATGATCTAAAAATCTGGTGGGCCATAGCAAAGAGAGATGCAAATCAAGTGAGAAAACTATTTTTTATTTTTATGGCCCACCAAGATTTTGGATCAAAGTAAAAGATGGGCCTGGGGGTTTCATGGGGTTCTGCATCACGTTGACCATTCACATTTTGAGCTCACATAACGTATGATGAGTTCTCAAAAAGTTCGCATGAGTGAGTTCCGTGAGATGTATATATATATTGTGTGTGTGTACATATACATTCCAAATCTTTCTTACGTTGTGGCTAATCCTACATCTAAATAATATTGGGTGTCCCATTCCAACTCATGGTGTAGCCTACCTAAATCTTGGATCGAGCCAAATTTAGATTGCAAGGAGTATAAGAGGCAACAAAACTGATAGATGACGTAGATCATATTCACGTTCTCCCTCATGTGGTGCATGTCGTCCCATGAATACTTCAATTGGTATAGTTAGTTGTAATGAGTTTTAAGCATGGTTAAAAGACTCAATGACTTGAAAATGAGTCGAGTACCAACTTGCTCAGTGGGTCTGAATCAACCAAACTGAACCAAATCGGGTGAGCGACTCGGCGCATCTTACAACTATGGTCTTTTATTCTTGAAAATAAATCTTTCTTTCAATCTTACTTTGTCATATTTATCTTATTACATTTCACTCTACTAACCTGACTCTTTGCAATTTTTTACTTGGAATTTTCTGAAGAATTATTACAGTTGAGATTGGCACTGAACTTGCCACAACAAAACCAGCACGTCTTGAGACCGAATGCAATCAGATTGGTGGCACCTTGGAAAGAATGGCCAATTACGAAAATCCTAACAGCAAGCGATGTGGGGCACCTCAGCAAGTTAGCATTGTCTCGAAAACAAGTTCATGACAACATTTTTCCATTTTGGGATGACGACGTCGTTAGAATGGTCGATCATGGAGGCATTTGCATCAATGTGGTCATAAAGGATATGGACACCCGTGGCTCCACTCACAAAATGATATTTGGAAGGTTGATAAATAATGAGGTGTATGTCATCCAATCCAATTGGACCAAGGAATTTGTAGAAAGAAGAGGATTGCATGAAGGGGATGAGATAGGAATTGTGTGGGACAAGACCATTCAATGCTTCTTATTTTCTGTTTTAAGTCATAGACATCTTGATCTCAATCTCCATCTCTGATGAGCGTTTAGGTCTATGTTCTAATTTTTTGTTTCCACACTATTGTATCAAACCTTTGTTATTCTTGGAAGATATCAATGTTTTTTTATATGGATGCATTATTATTGTTATTATTAGTGTTTTAAGTGTTATGTTTGGTTGTACCTAATATCATGACATTATTTTTATTTTTTTAAGGTAACAAAGAATTTTATTGTCAATCATATGGGTGAAATGATCAAAAGAAAATATCACGACATTTGGTTATTAACCATCTAAAACTTTAAATTGGTGCACGATTTCATGAAATTTCATGATATTTAATGCAGCCAAACACACTCTAAAACAGTAATTAAAAATGTGATTATTAAAAATCTAATTTTGTTGTGGTGAATTATGCATTCACCATAGTCTTCTACTGGTGGGCCTCACCATTGATGCTTATTATGGGAAAGGAATTTGGATTTATCAAATTCTAAAATCTCTTGTTTTATAATCAAATTATAAAATCCATGGATTAGCGATTTTGTTATAAAAATAAAAATGGTGGATTATGCAGTTGCAAACTATTCAATAGAGAGGTGGGGATAAACGAATCTTGATGATCTTTGACATCCAAACCGTTCAATAGGTAGAACTGATCTTGATGATCTGATAAACCAAAAGTCACGACGATCCAACATCACGTGGGCCGCAAGTGAATTTATAGTTTTCTGGGGAAGCGGATTGAGTGGTGACCCTGACACCACCCAGCTAGGTGGTGTTGGGCATTGTGGGGCTCATCACCATAATGTATGTGTTTTATATCTACGCCGTCTATCCGCTTTTACAGATCATTTTAGGGCATGAGCCCAAAAATGAAGCAGATCCGAAACTCAAGTCGACCACATCACAGGAAACAGTGCTGCTAATGACATCCACCATCAAAATCTTCCTAGGGCCCACTAAAATGTTTATTTTCCATCCAGCCTGTTGATAAGGTTGCTAGGACCTGGATGAAGGGAAACCAAAATTTCTGTGGCTCCCAAGAAGTTTTTAACGGTGGGCCTTCATTCACACGAGTGGATTTCATGCATGTTAACTCGTTTCCCACGTTAGAGACTGTGACCCCAGTAGTTGTGTACTCGAGCTACGTAATTGTTTTCAATACAAAAAGTTACAACATTTGATACCTTTGGTAAGCCCACATGTTTGTGAAACAAAGCTAAGGTACATGCCATACGTGTGCCAGCTGCAACGATAGGTATGGGTTTTTTGGGAAACTATATGTAAGAACTCAGACAAACCTGATGGATGGATTAGATCTCACAAGGATATGCCATGCTGGCACGTGTGAGCTTTATTCCCTCACTACAATACAAAGCAAGGTATCTTAATTTCATTATCATTTGCTCAACCTATATACAAGGCCTAAGATTGGAATATAAGAGAATTTTCAATGTATTCAATGGATCTAAATCCTATGAAAGAGAACTCACTTCTCCCACCTCCCTTTCTACCATCCGTATCTATAAACCTTCATGCATTTTCTCATCTTTTCACAAGCCCAACCACACCTACTTACTGATGTGGAGGCTGGACACTATCCTTAAATGTAAGGCCGTTTATTAATCGGGCTGGGCTTGGGTTAGGTGGGTGTGTTTGGACGGGCCCATCCCATGGGATTGGATTGTATTAGGGTGGATGGCAAGTAATGATGGTTGTGTCAGTGGATTGCTGGCAATCCCATGGGATTGCTATATCCAGGGAATTCACCACCAAGTATGTTTGGCCGCCTGGCGAATCCCGGGATTACGTCAGCCAATCCCAAGATTGCTCCGTCTAACTAAACATGTCCCAAGGGATTGGGTGGATTTCAAGGTAATGATGGTGATGTCAGTGGATTGCTGGCAATCCCATGGGATTGCTATATCCAACTTCTGCCTGTTTGGCACGCCCGGCCAAATCCTGAGATTGCTCCTTCCAATCCATCCTAATACAACCTAATCCCATCCACCTGCCCGGCCAAACAGGGCCTAAGAGCCCATCAATATCATGCATGATTGTGCACATCTAGAGCTGGGCACGGTACGAATCGACTTGGCAAACTTGACTCGTCCAACTCGTTTAGATCTAACTCGATCCGAACCAAGTTGGTGAGTCAATCCAAATTGAGTTGACTTTTTGTCTGATCCGAACTCAAACCGAGTGGAGTTCGAGTCACCCATTAACTCGACTCGACCTGAAATCCAACTCGGTACTGACTCGACTCGATCTAAACTCAACTCATACATATAAGATCTGAGATGCCGTGTAGCTGATGGAGAGGTGGCAATTCAAGCAAGTGAATCTAGCTTTTGAGTTGTGATTTCAGCCCGTAATACCACTATACCCGACCCGACTTAGTACTTGTGACCGGGTTGGACTCAGTCCGGATTAGTCCAGACTAGACTCGGACTCATATCGGGCCAAGCATGCTGGACTCGGTATCGATCGAGTCGGGTCAAGTTCAAGTTAGGCCTATTTCAAAACCAGATAGAGTCAGGTCGGCCCTAACTCGGTCCGACTAGACTCGATGCCCAGCACTATGCACATCTAATGAATAGCTTGTACAAAAGCGGTGGTTGACCAGACTTAGACCTGCGCCATACATAATCATCCCAGCCCTGGCTCAGGCCCAAGGTTTTACTTTATGGGTGCTTTTTGGAAGATACAGCAAAAGATAGGCGTTTATATGGAAAAAAAAAATCACAATAATAAAATATAAATTCATTTAAATATGACAAATAAAAAATATATGAATTGTTATGCCGGACACGAAACTACTGCATGCAGCAAAGCTGATTTCATTGCTTTCGTTTGCAATTTTATATTATTTATTAAATTATAAGTATTTAGTACTATCTTTGTTATTTTAATAAAATTGTTAAATATCAAAGACTCGATCCAGCATTTGACTCATCCCGACCATCCATCTATGATACAATTGACATGGCACGATCAAAAGACTCGAGTATCGTAGAACATCTCTTTACAGTGCAATTGGCATGGTGATACACCAATCTTGACCATCCATCCAGTTTACTGTACGGTGGATGAAAACCCGAGTGTGCTGTATTATTTTAGGCCCAGCATTGTCCATTACCTAGTAAGAATAAATGGATTGTATACCAAGTTGGAAAGGTATATGGGCAATGCTTGTACAATTGGTGATTCTCAACAGTCCATCTAGTGGACCCCACCACAGAGTTTCCTATGTTATTGAAAACACACAACAAAGGCTTGCCTAGAAGTTGATTTGTGGCTTCCAAATGGACGGTGACAAGCGAAGACCGTCAATGGCGTATATGCATGTTTGGTCCATGGGATTAAATGCTATGGAAATGTATTAGATAGGATTAACACCATTATTGCATAATGATTGCATGTCTGGAAATACCATTATATTTTGACCATCCAATTTCATGTTTGAGATAAAATTCTTTCTATAAGAAAAACACTGGATTAAGCAAAATCCCATTCGGTGGACCATGAAATTGTAATCAACGAATCAAATTCATAATGGATGTTGGTCACTTGTGCATGTATATAACCATAATGTCACGGATAAAGGGTGTATATGGATGGACATCATGGATAAAACACGTGCATCAATATCGACCCACGTGTATCTAGTGGATTCAAAATCCATCAAAATCCCACATGAGACCAAATGCAATTCCAACCCACCTTTTGTTTTTCTTTTTTTTTTATTAGCTTGTTAGTACACCCATCACTGTTAGCCACCCCCACTAGGGAATTGATACTAAGACCTTAGTGTTGAAACGAGGTATCTTTCGCTTAGACTACCACTTGAGCTATGGATCTGGGTGTTAATTCCATCCCACCTAATCCCAACCTTTCGCATTCTCCCCAAACGCCCAAACTTGAACAGGACCAAATGCAATTCCATCCCAGCTAATTAGCCACTACATATGTATTGAAAACGATCACGTACCAGGGTAACATATGTAGTAGGGCCATTAGTTGGGTTATTCGGATTTACCATACGTTGGGCCAACTACAAGTAATTTAGAGTTAGTGAGTTTCAATGGCTGGTGTTCAATGCCCATTATTTTATGTGACGTAGCCACTTGAGTCTGCCTCATGTTTGGATCCATGTCCTAAACTGTGCTAGCAAAGCACATGGATTGAGTGGATATAATAAATGTAACGACCTTAAATTTTGTGATCCACTTAGAACCTAAATAAATAAATTAATATTTTATTTTTCCTTCATTAATAAAATCAAGCACTTAGCCTAGTTAGTAAAGGCGTGCATATGCCTCTAAACCCAAGCTTCTATGTAATTACAATGCACATGTCATGCATTAAAGAGATTTAAGCCAATATTCATCTAGCATGTCCAATATTCGCCCATTAGAAAAGTCTTGATTGCTAGTGGGCTACCTTAGCAGGTTAGCATTGCCCCAAGCAATAGTTTAATGATCTCATGAATTTAGTGTTTTTTTCTAGCATTGTAGATAGTTTATGTTTCGATTCTTCTTTTCACATAATTGTTTTAATCCTTTGTTATTTTTTTATGTAAATAGTTTTTTCATGAGGATAATTTATCGATTTGAGTGTTTTAAGTGTTGTATTTGGTTGTACTAAATATCATGGATTTTTTTTAAAGAAGGTAAGAAAGTATCTTATTACTAGCTAGATGAGCACAAAGCCTAAAAGAAATATCATGACATTTGATGATTAATCTATCCAAAACTTAAATTGGATCGATCATGATCTCATGAAATTGCATGATATTTACTACCGTCAAACACACCCTTAAAACAATGGCTCGTACGTTTTAGAGCCTGTAAATGGAGGTAAATGGAAAATGGAATTGGAAGTAAAATGAATAGGGAGTAAAAGGCTTAATCACTTCTATTTGGGTGGGAGTAAATTAAATACATTTGAAATTCAAATATTTTATTTGAACGGGAGTAAATGGGACGAGTTGGAATGCATTGGCATGTCTCGTTATATTAATAGGAACATATGTATGTCTCGAATCAACTTTAATATCTCAAATTAGTGCATATATGTGATATTTAACAAAATAATTGTAATAAGCTCATTGAAATATATACTTTGGCCACAAATAAGAAAATTTCGAGACTCAGTGAACCACAAACGTAAGAATTACAAACAAGCAATTTGCCAACCTTTTTCAATCGTCCATTTAGATTACCAACCTTTAGATGGTTTGGATCATTCTATTAGTGTGATTTTAGTGTTGTAGTCAATAATTGAATTATTGTGAAGTATTATTAGCACACCATGTGTCTGGCACACATGTGGATAATAGCACCTTTGCTTACTAGTGCAACTCTTGAGTTGAAAAAACACTTCTCCTCATTTACTTCCAAATTCTCTCTTAAAAAAATAAATAAATAAATCATTTGCAAAGTCATTTACTCTCAATTCATTTCATTTTTATGCATTTACTCCCATCCAAACACACCTCAAATCTCTTTTATGACCATTTACTTTCATTCCCCAATTTACTCCCATCCAAACAACCCTTGATTAGAAATGTGTTTATTTAAAAAATTACTTTTGTTGGTCAATTATACAACACGATTGTGACCTGTGGTAGGCCTCACCATTGATGGTCTTTTATAATAAAAGAATTTGGATTTATCAAATTCCAAATCTTTTGCTGATAATCAAACTATAAAATCCACGGATTTGGCAACAACAATCTTTTGATTTGAAATTTTGTAATAGAAATAGATGACTAATATGGTGAATCATGTGGTTCCAAACTGTCCTTAGAGGGGTCATAGCTAGGCATCGACTGGACATAAGCCATCCATCACAAAGTCCAAGCTATTCATCATGGGGATTTGAGCCATCCATCTTTCCCTAAAACTAAGTCCAAACCATCAAATTGACGATTGGTGCAAAATATCACGAAATATGATACAACCAAACACACCCCAAATCATCAAAATCTTTGATTTTTAAAGTGGTAACAAAAGAATGCTAATTTAGATATACTCCTCATAATCAAATAGTATAATAATTTCAATTAGAAAAGACATGCAAACCTCTGTTATTCACATCAATAACAAGAAAGAAATTCTAATACATAAAAATTTAAATTAAAAAAAAAAAAAAAAGGATGGAATTAGTGCTTCTGGGTTCTCTTCTTATACTTGTCTTTGATCCAATGGAGTCCAGAAGAGGTTCCTTCCTTCACCTTCTTAAAGCCAGATGCAGTAACTGCCTTTGTCTTTTCCAACCCATCTCCAACCTTCTTCCCATATTTGCTCTTCGCACTCTCTTTATTCCTGTCTGCAACTGGGCCGACTGAATCGTTGTAGTCCCATTGATCAGCCCACGACGTTCCATACGAGCTATTCTGATCCATTCAAACCTTGTTACAAAAACCCAAAAGAAGATTGCAAGAAAACCCAAATCCTAACTTGTAAGACAGAGATTGAGAGAAAGAAAGAAGAAGAGATTTCCTTTGAAATGTGGTGAAGATGTCCGTAGGCTATTTATGTATATTTATAAAGGTTGTCTAGATAGACTCGGTTTGCCTTCTCGTCTTTAATAATAGAAATAATATCTACACGCTTTCGCGGTTTCCATCTTCGCACGAAACTTCAGTTTCCACGTGAATGTTTGGTCCGATGAAATGTTAAATTACAGTTCATTCGACCTTTCTGCTTTTTGAAAGTGGGGCCCACGGGAAGTAATCTGAACCGTTATATATCTATAATTAACTTGTATATCCTTCTTTCTCAAAATTATACAATTTAAAGATATAGATATAGGATTTTAGTTTCTTATTTAATGAATGGCAACCATTTATTTATTTTTTTCTTAATAGTTATTTTGCTGGTTGTTTATTTAAAGAATGATTTTTGTATAGAATAGTTTTTTTAGTGGGGTCCACCGTAATTTAGACGTCTTGGATTGCTTAATGATGTTCCACGTCAGCGAAAATAGAACCGCCATAGGAGTTAGTCTCCAAACGAAGCGTTGTAGATATGGAATAAAAGAAAATGAAAAGAATAAAAACAGGAGAAGAAAAGAATCAAGAACCCACATGGAGTACACGTGTAGGAACAACCATGCGAACCTTCCAGACGCCTGTCCGTTTGGTTCAGATAAGGCCCAATGGCTGGACAATTCTGACCGTTGGTCAAATCATTAGGAGTTGAATGGACAGCTGAAAATTCAAAACACATGAGGAATTCTATTTTGTCGAGAAACTTCTAGCAGGTTCGGCGAAGACTCTTACCCCCTGACATTGGACGACCAATAAAAATCCATGGCAGCTGGAATATATATTTATTTATATATTATATTAGGAGGAGGTGCCAATCTGTTGGACTGCGTTCAGGTTCAACCACCATATAACAATATTTAACCCTTTCAATAGGTTGAGACCCTGGTCTCACCCCAGACGGTGTGGCCCTTGCAGTGGGGGCCACCTTGATGTGTGTATTCTATATCCATGCTGTCCATCCGTTTTTTCAGATGATTTTAGATTATTATTAAAACAATGAAATATATCCAATAATCAGGTGGACCATACCATAAGAAACAGTGGTTATTGAACGTCCTACCATTAAAAACTTATTAGGGCGCACCTTAATTTTTCTCTAGTGTTTATTTGCTATCCAATCTGTTGATAAGGTCACATAAGGTTGGATGAAGGGAAAAAATAAATATCAGATTGATATAAAACTTTTGTGGCTCATTAATGGTTGATCAACATTGTTTCATATGGTATGGTCCACCTGATAATTTGATGTTATTCATTTTAAGATACTGCCTTAAATGATCTGGAAAAACGGATGGACGGTGTGGATACAGAATATATACATTAAGGTGGGCTCAACAGTAAGGGTTGCACTGTATTGGGTCTCACCTCATCCGCTCCCTTTAAGAGGATTGTCTAGAATCACACGTATCTCTTTATTAGGTTGGGTAGTTAGTCGTTACCAAAATAATATGAACAGGTGTCATTAGACAACTGCCAATTAACTGTTTTTGAATAAACAGGAAGTTGTATCATGAATAGAGGTGGGCAACGTCCAACTCGACCGACTCCACGTGAACCGAATGCCAAGGTCGGGTTCAGATCGTATAGACCCACCCGGATCTGAATCTGGGTCAATTCGAGTTCGGGTTACATAAATTAACTTAGTTGTTCCATAGTAATTTAATTAGGATATGAATTTAGGATTTATCAATTTTATTTTGATTAAGTAAATTTAAATTTCAAATTTAATTCTAAATAAAAAAATAAATAATAATTAATTCTAATTCTAATAAATTAATATTTGATAAATTAGATTTTAGATCTTAAAAATTAGTTATATATTAATGTAAATTTTCAATATACGTAGTTACCTAATTTAATAGATTGAACTTTAATAAAATATATTATTGAAGTAAGATTTATTAATATCTCTCTTAATTCAACTTTTAAAGTTTTTTTTTTTTTTTAAATGATGAGAGAATCAAAGTAATATGCTTAGAATAGATTTTTTTTTTTTTTTTTTCTACAATGTATAAGAATGAAACTGAAAATTATTATAAATAATTAGATTTTATTCATATATTACTAAATTAATTAACTTAGAATGATTAAATCTAAGCCATAAATTATTTTAGATTAAGGATTAGTTACATTCAGGATTTAAAATGGGTTACTCTTAAGAATTTTTATACTTTGTTGATTCACAATTTTGTAACGAATTTTAAATTCAAAATTAAATAAAATTAATTTTAAAATTTTATTATTAAGTTGTATTAAAAATTAATTAAGAAATTTTATTTGTCCATTTACATTTAATTGTTTTTGTTTTGAGTTAATTTATCTGACATAAATTCTAAATTATCGATGATTTATTTTTATTACAATTCGATCAAGTATTTGAATTATGAAAATTTGTTATAATATGCTATGAATTGTGATTATTTGAAATATTATGATCTGAATTTTATTTAGAATTAGAATGGAATGAAACACGGAATTTCTTAACTCAAATAGAAATTTTAAAAAAGTCAAAGGATTTTGGCATAAATATCCAGTCGGTCACAGAATACAGCCTGAACTTTCAGGAAATCCAAAATTTCAAGTTGTTATTGAAAATAGCTTGAATTGGCAAGAATTATTGTATGAAAAAAAAATGAATAGAATAATAAATGAACTTTTATACATTTTGTATAGAACCTACATTATTGTATGAAATTTTATTATTATTATTATTATTTTGAATTATTCCGTTGTTACTTTTAGAATCTTTGATAACATATATGCATTTTTATTATTATGTTATTATGAAAAAAAAAAAAAATGAATAGTATAAGCAAGCAAGGATATCATGTTTCTTGGGTGAAAAACTATAAGTCAGCAAGTAGGTTAATCATATCCCTTGAGTGAAAGAACATATAACACATTTAATCATTTAGTATTTTCTTAACGTACGACGTATAAGTACAATTGTGTATGCAGACATATGTCAAGGGTACAACGATAGTATTAGTCTAACCAATTAACATATAAATGAATATCTCACCACGAGGTACAAATGTGTAAACGTTAATGCAATGTAGTCATCCGGTTGAGTACGATATTATAAGAGAATATCGTTATTTAATTTTTGTTATTTATGAAATTCATAAAAAATTTAGCATTAAGAGTATTTTTACATTTCTAGCACTATATTTATGTCATCTTTAAGATTGTGTACTTTAAATTCATGTTTCAAATTGTAAATAAAGTATTTTCATTATCTGTACATTTTATATAATTTTAAAATTTTCAGATTTGAGTTGGATATGAGCCCATGAGTTATTATGCTCACACCCACAATAATAATGTTTTAAAAATCCGAGTTTAGTCTGAATGAATCGGAGTGAAAATCTAGCCACCGGCTTACTTGTAGTTATCTTTCAGAAAAAATATATATAACAGAAATTAAGTGAGTGTAGTTTGTTGTAGTTAAGTATTTTGTTAAATGAATGTTTGTTTATTGTAATGAAATTTATTTTTTTTCATGTGGTTTGATCATATATAATATATATATATATATATATATATATATATATTATATATATATGGCATGCCAGTAAAATGGACTGTTATAGTAATGCCTATTGAAGGGATTTTTTGGGAGCGGTCCAGCTATGATGGGCATCAAATCAACAGCTTGGAGAGACCAGCACGGCTCATATTAGAGACGATGATCGTTGGTTATCAAGATTATTTTTAATCATGATAGAAACAAAGTATCATTTTAATACATGATTATGATTAAATAAAGAAAAATATAATCTAACCATTAAGTGCATGCACTTGGTAGATTTCAGAAACATGACGGTACAGGTAACTATTGTACCCCGCAGTGAGATGGGAAGCAACATTGATGGGCAAAGATCATCTTCAAGCAATCCAGATCGCTCATCAAGTTGGACCACACCATAGATGTGCTAGGGACCAAAATCTCTTAAATGGCTCGATATCCATCTGCTCGAGTTCATTTGCCCACAGAATCTTAGGGCGTGTTTGGCCAGGCACTGGATGTGGGCTATCCTGTGATTAGGAGGGTTATCCTACGCCATCTCATCCCATCCCCCGTTTGGGATGGCAAGATGTACCTCACCTAGTAAACACTGCCCTTTGGCTAACATGGATTCTGCCAATTCCAGGATGTGATTTTTTCACCTCTATATGGGGCCCACCAAGATATTAATGAGATATCCACTCCGTCCATCATTTTCACCGGCCTACATTTAGCCGTAAATCTGTTTTAAGGTAAATATAAAATAGTGAGTGGGGCACACCACAAGAAGTAATGTAGATGCAAACCCATCCAAACAGGCTAGTGTATATCCCATGGGCTATCGCAAACCTATCCAATCAAGGGACAAACACTGACACCACCATCATTACCTTAAAATCCATTCCATCCGACCTAATCCCACTGAATTGGTCCGGCCAAACACGACCTTAGCTTAGCTCTCATTTCCTCATTAAATACATGCACGCATTACATCATTACTTTTTACCAACCTTCCGCAGAAACGAGTATTTCCTTCTTAAAGAGTAATGCCATTACTAATGGACGGTCCAACTACTTGCTTCATTTATTAATCAATTAATGATAATAAATGCGGGGAGAGGTAATTTAAGCATGGACGATAGTGTCACTACCGAGGTGGCTACTGACAATACTCTGTGGCCATCATGATGTATGTGTTCTATCCACGCCATCCATCCATCTCTCGAGACTATTTTATGGCATGATCCAAAAAATTAGGCAGATCTAAGTCTCACATAGACCACACAACAGGAAAGAGTAGGATTGAACACTCATCATTAAAAACTTCTTAAGGGCCACGAAAGTTTTGGATTAAGCTGATATTTTTGTTTTTATTTTCATCCAGGTGTATGTGACATGAGAAACAGGTTGGATAACTTAATAAACATTACGGCGAATCCTAGGAAATTTTTAATTGTGGGCATTCAATCTCCATTGTTTTCTTGTGGTGTGGTCCACTTGAGATTTGGATCTCACTCAATCTTGGTCTCATGATCTATAAAGATCTTTAAAAGTAGATGGACGGACTGGATAAAACACGTATATATTATGCAAGGCCCACAGAGCACTATCAGTAGCCACCTCGCTCCTGCTGACACTGTCAGTACGCAATCGGCGTCCTTTAAGCATTACTTTGCAAAAGGAAGCAGATTGGTTGATGTACCACACACCACTGATGTGACTACTGTGTTGATGTCAACAAGTTCTGTGGCTCCCATCATGAGGTATTAGCTATATCCAAACCGTCCGGCCACTGAGTAAGCTCGTCGTGAGACTGGATCCGAAAAATAAGAAAGATACAAAAATCAAGTGGATAAGTGTAAAAGCAGTGGAGGATTGAACGCTTGCCATTGAAACCTTTTTGGGGATCACAGAAATGTTGGATCAATATATGTAACGCCCTAAAAAGTGGGGTCGCACGTACACCCGACTCCCGAGTTCCAAGGCATCACTTATAACCGATTTTCATTAATATGCATTTAATCCGGCTTAATTGCGCAGCATGGAATTTCCTAGAACATGAAGCATAACTACACAAGTCCATTGAAAGGAAAGAAGATCAACATATATAGGTCCAAAAGAATGTAAATGGGTCGCACATGACGTTGCCCAACAAAATCACAAAAAGAATAGTACGCCCAAAAGAATAAAGCTGAGTCCACTACTCAGCGATCCAAATCCCGCATATCAAGCTGATGGAAAGCCGTTCATCAACTGAAAGTAGGACAGCTCGTCCTCCTCGTCTAAGCTTGTGCCGCCAGACTCGTCATACTCCACATCACCTGTAACTACGAGAGAGTCTGGTTGGTGTTTTAAAACACTATCCCAGAGTGGGAGTGAGTGATCAACTCAGTGGGTGCTATTAGTCTTAAGTTGTAATAAGCATCAGTTATATTATGAATTTAATGAAAAGCAATAATTCACAAACACCTAACTAATCTTATTATCGCGCATGCATGACGGATGATATGATGCATGCCCTCGCCACAACACTCACTCGAGCGACTCCATCTAACGATCGCGTATGACCAACACTCTCTCAAAGCGACCTCGACTGCCGAGTCACCACCCTAACTAGTGCAATGCAATGTGATCGTGTTAACCGAGTTCTTAGTTAAGTCCATTCATCCAGCAGGTTGGGGAATCTGATACACCCCACGTATCAATGCCCTCAACTGGTTGCGATGTCAAGGCCCCTCAACGTGTGAGGTCAGGGCACCGCGATCCTTGATCCCATCGGGTTCCTCATCCCCGACTTCAAGCACATAGGGAGTGCTAAGAAAGGAATCGCTCACGGTCACTACGGAAAAGCGCGTCACCCCAGCGTAGGCCGACAGCTCGACCACAGTGTCTCATTCCACCATGTTCGGCTCACGAATTAGTGGATCGACTTCAATTGGTTATCAATGGGCTACCACGGTTGTAAGGTATTACAGGTTCCATACATATGTGAGCAAACAGAGTTAACAAACAAGGTTGGTCAGTAAATAGACTAGACCGCACGAGTTCAGGCAAACATGTGATAGACGACATCGAGTACAAACGACCCATATAGTCTAACTACTGTCGCCCACACGCACCCACTCAAATTCATGGGTTTAGCCTCAAGAAGGTCCTACCAACGGGGCCGCCTTCGCTCTCCTCGAATTCCTGAACAACCCAAGGGTTTGGGTGGCGATTCATAACATGTCAAGTAACGGGGTTATCAACTAGACTAAACATCATCATGTTCTCATACTTCTCAACATACAATTCAGATTCTCCTAACAAGCGAAGCTAACAATATCATAACAAGGTGCATGTGTGTTGTATGGGTTAGTGAGGAAGTTAAGCACTTCCTACATCTCAAAGAACTAACACATACAAGAATCAACAAATCATACATGCTATAAGGCAACATCATATGAGAAATCAAGCAAAACATAAACATGTAATCATTCATTTGTACCAAACCATGTGAGAGGCAAGAACAACATCATATGAGAAAATCAAACAAGATATACAATTCCATGCAATTCCAAACAAACCAAACCATTCCTAGGTTTTCTCTAGATCCACCCAAACGCATCATTCAAGCAATCAAAATCATTAGACTCATACTACAATTGGTGCTAGGCCACCTAAGGATAATAGTCTGCACCTATGGATCGTTGAAGGCTTGGAAAATGACCTAGGAACGCCGAACTCGGTGTCGATCAGCCGAAATCCTAAGACAATGTACTCGCATGTTAGAATCTCATGTAAATCCACCCTCAACATGAGGGATTTCTAAGAGATGAGGGATTTACCTACTCAATCGATTGAGAGAGGCTCTTCCGGTTGTGGGTGAAGGATTTGTTGAGGAAGAGGTGAGGAATTGCAAGAATCGGTCTCCTTTGGGCCCCACTAGAACTATGTCCTACCTTCCCTCTTCTTCACTCTCCCTTCCTCTCTTCTTCCTTTCTTCTTTCTCCCTTTCTCTCTTCTCTCTTTGCTTTTTTCTAGGGCAAAATTGTATGGGGAGAGGGGTGCCCAAAAGAAGCTCCTTTTATGATGCCAGATTTGGTACAAATGGCACCAAGTGTTGGATTTTTACTATAGTAGCCCTATGGGAGGGTTTTTCTAGCCTCTAGGGCCTACTATGGGATGTACAAGTTGATATACACCATAGGATAGTTAGCCCTAATGATGATCTACGTATGGATACGATCGGCCTGCCATTTGGATGTGTCAATCAACGAATATGATTGGAAGTCTGTTTAACAGTCACCGATGGTTAATCGGGGCCGCGGCTATACGGATATGAGCAGAAAAATATCATTACTCCACGTGTAAAGTTTGGTTACAAACCGACGGTCCGAAACTCTCAACTTTGCATAAGAGTGGACGACCCAATTCACTTAAGTTTCAGCTCTTCCTTTAGAGTATTTGCACTTCTCCTGCACTCATCATTTGGCTTAAGTTGAGCGGTTCTGGACAGTACCAAAGTCTGACTCCCGCGATGGATGTCAAGCCCAGCAAGACGAACATTTCTCTATAGTTTTGGAACTATTGACCCGCCAACGAGCGGTCTAGAGCTTATTTGAAAATTCGGGGCATTTCTAGAATGAATTACGTATTGAAATTTATCGTGAGCAATGATTAGGGTTTGGATTAACTATGTTCATAGTATACCTATTTATAACTAGTGAAAGTGGAGATTTGGTCATGATTACTCTAAGTCATCGGTTTTAGGCTAAAGAGTAACGGGGTTGATTTGTTCTATTAGTCAAGATCTGGGCCTTATCTGACTCAGCATCGGATAGATCTTTAATTTAATTATGATTGTCTTGATTATTTAGTGATGAATCGGTTAGATTTTTAGGTCCAATGTGAGTGAATCATGTAGCTAAACTTGATGTTCAAGTGATCGGGCAGATTCGTTAGCTTCATACGGTTGATTAATTGAACTTGTGCGGTTCTTTACTGGTTCCACCCGTGTTTAAACTAATATTGAGGGCTAATGGTCAATAAGTGACATTATAAGTTAATTACAAAAAAATAAAAAAATAAAAAATAAATAAATAATTTTAAGGATTTTTTGAAATCCAAAACAGTGAAAATTCAGGATGTTACAATATAATATTTGTTTCTTCTCTTCATCTAGGTCTTTGTGACCTTATGAACAGATTAGATGGATGGAAATTAAACGTTACGGTGGACCCTACGAATGTTTTAACGGTGAGAATCATTGTCCCCACTGTTATTTGTGGTGTGATCCACATGAGCGTTGGAAATTAATCTTTTTTCAATTAAGATCTAAAACGAACTCGCCAAATGGATGAACGGTGTAGATATGATAAATACATCATTGTGATGGCCATCTAACTTTGATCTCCTTTCAACCGTTCGTACAACTCGGAGCTCGAAGAGCGTCATCTCTCGTCTTCGCGGGAACGGATTGGCCACTCCCTGCCACCAGCCAATGGCTGATGGTCGGTGCTATGCGGGCTCACCATGATGTATGTCTTTCATCCGTGCCGTCCATCTATTTTTCTAGTTCATTTTATGATTTGAGACCATAAATGAGGTATATCCAAATCTCAAGTGGACCACATTACAGGAAACAGTGTTGAATGAACGTCGACCATTAAAAACTTTTTAGGGCCAAAACAGTTTTGGATCAATCTGATGATTTTTGTTTTTTCCCTTCGTATCGGTCTGTATGACCTAGTCAACAGATTGGATGTCAAATAAACAGTACAGTGGCCCTTAGGAGGATTTTAATGGTGGATATCCAATCACTATTGTTTTCCTGTGGAGTGGTCCACCTGAGATTTA
>JAJHSJ010000508.1:0-36406 GCA_021015155.1 Magnolia officinalis
AAAAATGGACAGGATGGACTTTTCAAAAACATAATGGCGGTCGAGACCTTTATCACGGGTCACACCATGAGGTAGCGTGAGAAAGTGAGATTAGGTTATTGGAGTCATTATCGTCAATACAAAAATTATAAAGGTCAAACCGTATACAAGATTAGCAGCAGACCGTTTATTGACCAACAGTGAAAAAGCCCCCCTCCCACTAATAATGGCGTATATCAACTGTTGTGCAAAATTTTAAAAAATGAGTGGTACTAGATTTTGGGAGGGGAGCATGATGTTGAGCCTACATGCACTACTTACGCAGGGATGAATGTGATTAGGTTCGATCACTGTCTTCCTCAAGATACTACTATAACTACTCCGATCCCAGAGTTTCTCTCTCTCTCGACTCCTCACAAAGACTTCTCAAATCCCACAAGGAAAAAACAAGGAAAATAAAAAATCTAAATTCTATAAAATTCATAATTTGATTGATTGATGAATGAAATAAACGAGTCTACAACCCTTTAAATAGGTATACTAAGCCATGGAAGAAATTTCGGAATCAAATTACAACTAAAACTCTTAGAAATCCGCGGCTTATAGTAAACTTACTATTTATAGACAGTCGTGATGTCTACTAGTGCACAAGGTTTTTTGGCAAAAATAGTAAGTACCCTATTTTGGCTCCACCACGCTGTTCTCCTAATTATTCTAAGCACTTTTCATGTTGAACGCAACTCCTAAAGCCCAACCGATAAAGAGTAATAATCAAACTAAAACTTACTATTTATAGTAAAAACGGACTTAAAATGGGAAACGACCGTCGATCTGATGGTTTTTCGCAAATCCAGCTTGCACACAACTAAAGTAGCTCCTCTTACCCCCAAAATCATATATTTTACATCCGATAACTCATTCTGGTTTGCGAGATACGTCCGTTTTAAGTTCTGACGGCCCGGATCATCTCCGTCTCTGATCGGGTCTTTTCTGGTTCATCTTGGCCATGAAATTATCCGCGACCCGCTCTACATCAGCTACATGTTTTTAGAAGGTGCACATGATCAGTACTATGTTGCCTAATGTGCTGAGAAGCCCAGATTCACCTCTTTTATAATTCTTTCTCATGTTGAGAGAGGAAGGGACAGAGCTTGGAGGGAGATTGTTGCAGACTACATGCTGGGAGAGAGGGGAGAGGGGTTACAGGTTATATTCATAGAGCGGGTGGGTGCTATATTTCTATTTGGGAAGGGGAGAGGGTAGGTGACTACGTCAGATTCAGGAAAGAATGCTGTGGACAGCTAAAATTGTCACCACTCTCATGCAAAGCAGGTAAAACCTGAGCAGTGAGTTGATAAGTACATAGAAATATGGAATGACCTAAACATCTCTCCTATTTTCTGAATCCTTCCAATGTCTCTTTAAATTGTAAATTTCACTACAATCCCATGAATAATTATGTGGATAAAATTGTCCAAATCTACTCTTATTATATATAGTATCATTATTAATATAAGAAATAAATTGGCATAAATCAAGGCAAAAGTCATTGGCTTACAGAGGGTACTAATTCATACCATGACTAGAAAGACTCATAGCTTAGGAAAATAAGCAAAAATTTGCTTCTCATCCTTATCTACCTTCTACTGTGGAAATTGTCACCTCATTTTTGGAACAATTCGGCAGCCCATTAGAAGAATTTGTAGTGTGAGAACTTCTTATGTAGAAAGCAGGTTGTTTGGGTGTTGGAAGACTTGCAGTTTCATTATCAAGCATCGTGATAAGGGAAGCCATGGTCGGTTGGTCTGCTGCATTTTCTTGCACGCACAAAAGCCCTACATTGATGCACTTCACAGCAGTGCATGAATTACAGGTCTCGCTTAGTGATGGATCCACCAAATCCAGTGCTTTTTGTTCCATCCACCAAATACTCTTCAGTTAATAAAGTGATCCTTAGTAGAAATGAAGGGATGATGCATCTTGACACTTACATGTCCACTTAGACTCAAAGAGTGCTCATAGTTTATAAAGCCTGCGTTCTTTCTTCCCGCTGATGATTTCGAGTAGTACAATTCCAAAAGCTGAAAACATCAGATTTCACAGAGAAAATCCCATCGGCAGCGTACTCAGGAGACATATATCCACTACATTGCACAATTAGGCAAAAATATTAGTCACTTTGATATGGTAGTACTCATTCTTGCCCAATTTTTTTTTTTTTTTTTTTTTTTTTGGACTTCTAAAAAAACAATTGTGCTATAGCACCATACAATAAATAAATTCGAGAAATGAATAGAAAGGATTGTGGTACTCACTATGTTCTAACCACTCTATTAGTATTTTCTTGAGTTTGATTTCCCCCAAAAATCCTAGCCATTCCAAAGTCTGAAATTTTGGGGTTCATCTCCTCATCCAACAGAATATTGCTAGTTTTGAAATCTCTATGAATAATTCTCAACCGAGAATCTTGATGAAGATAAAGGAGCCCTCGAGAGATTCCCAAAATGATGTTGAAGCGCTTCTCCCAGTCTAACAACGTGCATCGATTTGGATCTGCCAAGTGTTTTCATTAGAAAAAGGTCTGCCATGAACAGAGTAAAGCAAATTAAGACATGAATGTGTTATGGATTATAACATTTTTGGATGTAGGAACAAACCAAAGAGAAAGAAGTCCAAGCTTTTGTTTGGCATGTACTCATAGATGAGCAGGTTTTCATCTCCCTCAATGCAATAACCCAAAAGCCTAACGAGATTTCTATGCTGAAGTTTCGCAATTAATATAACCTCATTCTTGAACTCCACTAGGCCTTGCCCAGAGAGCTTTGAAAGTCTTTTCACTGCTATTTCTTCTCCCCGTGGAAGCTTACCCTAAAAGCACATACACAGGTACATAAAATAAAGATACAAAACAGTCCTAGCAAGATTTCGAGAAAAAAAAAAAAACAGCCACCTCAAATATTGGTGTAGAGTTAAAGAGAATTGCAAGGGGAAATGGCTACTAAAAAACAAAACAAAACATCAAATATTGGTGTAGAGTTAAAGAGAATTGCAAGGGGAAATCGATTGCAGAGTTTTTTCCTTAACATCCTATCTTTTTTGTTCATATGGCCTGATCTCTTGCCAAGGTTGGTGTATTGTGTATGCCAAGGTTGGTGTATTGTGTATGCCTGTATAGGTGCATGTGGATTCATCAAACCTCCTTCCACTTGTCATCCAAGAGATTCTGAAACAGAACTTTCAGTTTTTAGAAAATTGAGAATTAAGAAGGAAGATTACATGGTACACAGTTCCAAAACCCCCTCTTCCAAGTATATTTGATTCCAAGAAGTAGTCTGTAGCTGCTTGTATGCTTTCAAAATCTATAAGTGGTACATCAAGGCCATTGCTCTTCTTAGGTAGATCTAGAAACCCATTTGCACTTGGAACGTGTGTGCCTAATTGATGCATGGGTCCATTCAGCCTATTCTTCCGCTTTCCTGAACAAAATAATAAGAATCTTGAAAGACGTCTATAAAACAATCACCCATCTCAGGACAGATCAGTTTTTCACTTACCTTTTATCTTGTCCTTCCTCTTCCACAAACAATAGATGGATGCCCCCAACATAAGAATTCCAACAACAACAGTTATCATGACAATTAGCAGCAATTCTGCCTTGTTATGGGATGGATGCGGCAATGCTCCCTTCTTATCGGATGAATTTGTTGGTTGCCTATCACCACCACCATCTAAAGGAGCAAAAAACAAGGGACATTTCATTGAGTCATTGTACTTTAGAAGAGGAACTATCCTGTAACTATACGCTGTTCACTGCTTTCTAATCATTAATAAACAAGCGGGATGACTGGGATACATGTAGTATGGGCACATCCCAAGTAGGTTTTGGATCCCACTCATCTTTATCTTTCTAATTGTGATCAGATGGCCATTAGTACTTTGTACTATTCACATTAAGTGTCGATAAGATGCTAACTCAATTTAAAAAAAAAAAAAAAAAAAACTTGTTCCAGTAACATTAATTTATATAGAGATGATCAAGATTAATGATTTGGTGCATCTATAACAAAACCATTGCAGTAACATTGGTTTACTATTATTCCTCACACAAATACGAGTACTCACCAAGCATGCAGCTCATCAGTGATCCATCCCACAAGCAGTTTTCATTGCAGAAGCACCTTTTCCTTCCAACTTCTGCCTTATCAGGCGAGCACGTTGAGTTTGGCCAAGCCCAACAGTCCTTTACGGAATAACACACTGGTTCTGGTGGATCTCTCCAGCCAATTTCAATTTCCTCTGAACCTTTATCCTGTAGGTCTTGGCCATCCCAATTAAAAATGCTTGCATAAGCACTGCACCCAGTACTTGAAACACCAATTGTGTGAAATGTCCATGGAAAATCCCCAACAGTATAACTACAACACCTGTGTGGATCAAAACAGGGTGCTCTGCCATCCTCTATGTAACTACAGCACTGGCTAGAAGAGCTGCAATTCAAAGATGGTAAGTGTTTGGAAGTTGAACAATTTAGCAAAAGAATAGTGTTGTTGTTGGTCACATAAAATGGTAGGCTACTATTCAGATGTATATCACTTCTTTTCGAACTGTTTGCCCAACAAAGATCGATGCCTTCTGGTTGGATCACCAACTTCTTACTTTCAGGGTTGAATCTGCTAATTTTATAAGAAAAGCCATCGACTGCTTGGAAGCGAAGTTGACCGGTGTTGGTGTCACAGCGAATGCTACTATATGTCGGATCACCACAACCGGGTCCAGTGCTTAAAGGGTAAGGAATGATGTTGGTGCCGCAGTTTCCCCAGTCCTATTAAGCTCTATAAAATGGGGAACCACAGACAAGTCAAAGGAGAGTAGGAAAAAAGTGAAAAATTATAATAAGATACTCAAAAATAAAAATGATTCTTAGGTTAAAACATTGAATTCTAAACAAAGAATTGTCTCGAGCTTAGCAAGGTTGAATCTCATCGCAGGAGTAACCATGCCTCTCCACCGTTTAGTGAAACGAGATTATCTCCACTCAGTCTACCACTTGAGCTATGTATCGGGGTGTGATGAGATCTGAATTGTACATTCAACCGGATGCATGGTGATTGATCCAAAAGAAACTAATAATTAATGAGGTTGGATCCACTACAAACGTTTGTAGAATAAGCATAACCTACAAATCGATGTGTGATGTATGCCCCCTCAGATTATCCCTGGATTACAAAAATCAGGTGGAGCACGCCTTATAAAATTATGCCGATAACCTCTAAAAACACGTGGTGAATTCCTGACCTGAGTTTCAGAATCGCCTGATTTTTAGGGTGTTCATTCATCATGCTCATCCGCGTTTTTTCTGAATGAAATGAGTAGCATATACAAAACATGATGGGCCTACACAATCTGGAAGGGTTTTAATGATGGGCATCCGCATCTCAATCACGCAGCAAAGAGAACAAATGGATTGATTGGATGTGAAGAAAGAATCACAGATATTTTTGTAGATTAAGCTTGTCCTAGAAACATTTGGCAGCGGATCCTGCCTCTTCATCTCATTTACGGAAAATGAATGGCTTATGCTTGGGCAGTGGCTATCGATGTGCGGTGGCCGGATTTTAACTTGCCAAAACTTACCACCAAACTCAGAAGATGTAAGACCTAAGTAAAGGTCCCACCACTCTGATCCTTCTTCTTGGTCATCATTCTCTATAATTCCCCTCAAATTGCCTTTAAACCAGCAGTAACAAGTACCACTATCACCATCGCTGCTCCCATTTTTGAAGGCGTATGCACCGTAGCAGCCATTAGTTACCGAAGACGGTGGTAAGCATTCATCCAACGTATTTTCAACATAATCTGGAGGAGGGAGTTTCACCCCTTTTAAAAAGCACGAACTCACTCAAATCACGGCATGACGCTGGAGTCCTTCTGCACCCAGATGTCCAGTCTCCAGAGCTCCAATTGCGAGGTGATGAGGGCTCAAACCCTGGCAAGCACTTACATTGTGGCATACCATTTTCGTTGCAGCTACTGTACATTCCGCAGCCACCACCAGAAACTCTACACTGATCCTTTCGTGAATACGTGGGACCAATGGCCCCTCTTTCACTGGATATTAAAATACCCTCTGGTTTTATCACCAGAAAGCTATATGAATCAATAGCAGTACGAGAGAGGATAGTAAATAGACCTCATCTTGACTGCTGATGATTTTGTAGTTGAAAGAATTGAACAGAGGCCAAATAAATGCAGTCCCGTTCCAGAAGATGCCTCTCCAGTATGGAATGGATCTCCGCCATATGAAGAACTGATTTAGTGATTGAGGATCGATCCCAAATGTAAAGCTACCGGGTGCTGGATCACTATCATTTCTCCACGATCTCAGCGTCCACGTTTCTCCTGTTCGCAGGTTGATTCCGACCTTCATCCCTGAGATAAGTGTATCGGACGGATGATCGAAGCTCTGCCAAATGACTCTTACTGAATTCACTTCTCTCAACACAAGATTTCCAGAATCCAACAGCTCTGCAACTGAAGAATATTCATCACATATGAAGTGTTTGACGACCAGACTGCTTTCTTCATCCCATCCAGAACAACCAGACCTCCGCCATTTTGGATGGCAAAAACTCCCAAGGAATCTGTAAGCGGCTTCTCTCTGTTGGCGACCCAGACGAATCTGTTCATTAATGAACTATATGTGCAACACCATATCCCTACATAGCGATTTTTGGAATCCAAGGGATTGAAAAATTTGAGTTGGAAATAATTGTTGGGTGAATAAAGTATTTTTCCGTCTGTAAGTGGTTGGGTTGGAGTTATAGAGTTTGTTGAAGCTGTAGAGAGCAAGCAAACACAGGGTACAAAGGAGAAGAAGAGAATAATACTTGTCATGGTGCAGTATCTTTGCTTCGCTGTGGAAGCTGGAAGAAAACTAACGGCCCTTGAAAAGCAGCTTCAACTCCATATCGGTCTCAGATTGCGTCGGTACTGGGTGCATGTTGGCCCATCATGAATGTTATTTTATCCACACCGTCCATCCATTTTTCCAGTAATTTTAGGCATGATCCCGAAAAAAAAGACCAATCTAAATCTCAGGTGGACCATACCCTAGGAAACAGAGTTATTTTAGGAAGGGATTGGTTACTCCCCTGCCACTAGCCAATGGCTAGTGGTCGGTGCTCTCTGTGGCCCCACCATGATGTATGTGTTTCATCCATGCCGTCCACCCATTCTTACAGATCATTTTATGGTATGAACCCAAAAATGAGGTTGATCCAAATCTCAAATGGACCTCACAGTGTTGATTGAACTCTCACCACTAAAAACTTAACGGGGGCACAAAAGTTTTGGGTCAAGATGATATACATTGTTTTCCCTTCATCCAAGTCTGTATGACCTAATCAACAGGTTAGATGTAAAATAACCATTACAGTATGCCCTACGAGCTTTTTAATTTTGGACATTCAATCACTGCTGTTTTCCCTGATATCTGAATCTACATCATTTTTTTGGAAGAAGGGCTAAAATTATCTTTAAATATGGATGCACAGTATGGATAAAAGACATACATCATGGTGGCGTCTACATAGCACCGACCACTAGCCACCAAGCTGGCAGAGTCCGTTATTTTTGGCATAATCTCAAAAATGAGACCACTACAAATCTCAGGTGGACTATACCATAGGAAACAGAGTTATTTTAGACATAATCCCGTAAAAGAGACCGATCGAAATCTCAGGTGGACCATATCATAGGAAAGATGGGTGATTGAACGCTCACAATTAAAAGCTTGTCAAGGGATGCAAAAGTTATGCATCAAGCTACTATTTCTATTTCTCCTTCATTCAGGTTTTGCGTTACTTAATCAATTGGTTGTACGGCTAATAAACGTTACAATGGATATTGGGAAGTTTTCAATGGTGGGCGATCAGTCAACACTGTTTTCTATGATGTGGTCTACCTGAGATTTGGATATCCCTCATTTTTTAACTAATGCCCTAAAATGAGATGAAAACATGGATGGGCATGGATATAACACAAATCATATGGCCCTACGGTCCATGCATGGTATTCCACCACGCAGACCCAGTCCCATTTAAACAGTGGGCGCGCTTGATAAATTTCTTGGAATTTGCACCTCTATGTATCAACATGTGTGTGGTGGATGGCTTAGGAAAGCTCATGGAAAATCTTTCTTTGACCACCCCTCTGATGAATTGACATGCACTGGATGTGGAAAATAACAGTGTTTGTAGACCAACAATTCAAAGGAAGACTAGGGAGAGGTAAATGTTGTCCCTGACTATTCTATTAGTGACTAATTGAGTGGCATACATTTATTTTAGGACTAAGGCATCTACATAGTGGGACCCACCTGATTGATTGCTTGGATTCTACACCTCTCTGTGCATGTGGTGGTACTCAGTGGAACGTGGATTACCTATGCTCTACCATGATGTATGTATTGTATCCAAGTCATCCATCCATTTTTTCACACTATTTTATGGCATAATTTCAAAATGAGGCAGATCCAAATTGCCGGTAGACTGCATCACATGAAAGAGTGGCGATTGAACACTCACCACTAAAAGCTTCTTAGGTGCCACAAAAGTTTTGGATTAAGCTGATATTTGTTTTTTCTCTTCGTCCAGGTGTGCATGACCTAATAAATAGGTTGAATGACAAGTAAACATTACAATGAGCCTTGGGAAGTTTTTAATGGTGGCCATTCAATCGCCATTATTTTCTTGTGGTGTGGTCCATTAGAGATTTTGATTTCCCTCATTTTTGGGTTCATTCTCTATAATGATCTGAGAAAATTGATGGAAGGCATGGATAAAACATATATATCATACGGGCCCATGGAGCACTGTCAGTAGCCACCTTGCTACTGATGGTGTCAGTAGGCAATCTGCGTCGGTATTTGTGGAAATATCGCCCTTGGATACCAGTCGAAGAATTAATATATGATGCGAGAAGGAGGATGCACGTAAACTTGGAAGGTATGATCTTCTCCTTAAAGAATTATCTTATTGAATTATGCGAATGAGCTTTGTCACAAATTTGACAAAGGGGGAGATTGTAAGTACTATGGTTTGATTCCTCTTTGGTTGTCAAATTTTGTGTGTCAAAACCTCTGTATGTGTCTTGTGTTTATATCTTAATAAATTTGTTCGAGACACCACATCAACAATTAAAGTCAAGAAGATGAATTCTTCAAGCTAGTTCAAGCTACAATATAGAAGATATTAAAAAAAAAAAAAAAAAAGTGTTCAACTTCAAGACTCAAGCTCAAGTTCACGTATATTCAAGATCAAGACTCAAGCATAGTTTGGGACTCGAATGCAACTCAAAATGACATTGATTTCAAAGCTTGTGAAGTGTTCAAGTTACATCAAGAAGAACTCAAGATTCGTAAAGTTCAAAGTCTAAGCAAATGGAGTTTTCAATGTCCATACTTCATGTCCCAGGTATGATAGACCTTAGTTTGACCTTAGAGGAGGTCATTTTGGCTACATAATTCAATTGAATATATTCATAAGATTTTGGTCTGCTCTGAGACCAGTCCTAGACCTTGTTCGACCAATCCTAGCACTGACTCAACTAGTCTAAGAAATTCCAGGACCAGTCTTAGATTTGTTGCAAATTATCAGATTTTTTATGTTTTGCTACGACCAGTCCTGGAGTCTGCTCGACCGATCATGGGATGGTCTCGACTCGACCTTCGACCAGTCATGTAGCTACGACTCAAACTCCAGCGACAAAATCAAGTGACGCACGACCAGTCATAGAAGGGTCTCGACCGGTAGTGGACTGCCTTCGACCAGTCGTGGACTGCTTATGACCGGTCGTATAACGGTTTTATCTGATCGCGCTCAAAAATTCAAAAATCTGTTTCTTCTTCGACCAGTCGTGGTGACCCTAGGACCAGTTGAAGACGAATTTCTGCAGCTATAAATAGCACACGAATTTCAGAGTTTTTACATTGAAAATTAAGTGAATTCAAGGCTCCACTCTGAGATGAGTTTGTGTTTATTTTTAAGTTATATTGTGCATAATTCTATTTCCTTTTGTTAGCTTTTTACTATTTGATTTTATTTTATATTCCAATCTGATTTGAAAAGAGGAATTATTGTTTTCCTTCTTCTTGGAATTAAAATTAAATAGAGCTAGCCCAATTTGATTTAATTTAAAATCAATTAGAGCTTAGAACCATTATAAAGTGAGTATTGGACATTGAACTTCCATATTCGAACTTCTACTCCGATTGGTTCTTCCGGGCTGTTACAAGAAGAGAAATCCAGGAATTTTACAATTCTGTAAAATTTTCATTCTTTTGGTTTTTGTTTGGGATTCGCCAGAAAAATTCCATTTGTGTGGTTATCTGAGGAGAGCCAGAAAACTCAGAAAGTGTGGGTTTTTAGATTGTGTAAGCCCAAGTTAAAAAGACATAATTGTGAAGGTTTTAGGTGAACTTGTGAAACCTATTTTGATAGTGAATGCTAATATCCCTGTGTGAGGATATTAGGAGTGGAGTAGCTGTGTGGCTGTTTTTGAACAGTTGGTGTACACACAGGTGAACCACTATAATTCTCTGTGTTGTGGATGTGAGTTTTATTTTCCTATTCTTTATCATTCAAAATTATAGAATGTATGTGTGGATGTGAATGTTGTAATTTTTACATTTGAAGCACAGTGGGGAATGTTGTAATAATTTAGATTTAAATTCCTGCAAGTTATTTCAATTCTTCGCTATTTATTTATTCCTCTTTGGTTTGAGTTTTTGATACAAAGAACGTTCTAGAAATAAGGTTGTCCTACCATAAACCCTTGGTTTTTATGGTGTAAGGTTGTCCTTAGAACTGAATTCGTATCAACCTCTCAATACCTGTTTATTGAGGTTGCTTTTAATTCAGCACATAGAATTGATTTATTTTATTTTGCTATTTCTTTTGTTTCATTCCGTTGTTAAAGTTTTAATTTTGGCATAGTCCTGTTCACCCCCCCTCTAGGACATATAGCTTGGCCTTTTCAGACTTAGATTCATCGAACGTGTCCGTGTGACGATGCTACGTCAGCCACTCGGTCAGAACCTATTACCGATTGTTTGGACTACATCGTAGTCCCAATCACACTTCAATGCAGTAACGTTCACATATGGTAGCTATAGCAGTATTGAGAAAATAATTCAAGCATCGCAATCATTTGAGCATTTTGTAAAACACATAGTAAACATGACATCTTACACATGCGTTTCATACATAAATCACGTAGTTGGATTTAAAATACATGAAGGAATTTATACACGTAGCTAAGGTAGTTGAGGATCTTACCTCAACGCCCTTCTAAAGTACAATTTATCAACAACTTACTCATTCAGACATTTTACCAAACACTTAGGCTACACATTTCAACATACATGTAATATGTTAGTTAAAACATATATTATGGAGAATCCTTTCACAAAGGAGTTACCACACATACTACGGTCATGTATTCTCAATTTAACAGGCATGACAAACACAAATCATAAATCCATATTCATTAGACATTTCAACAAACACATAGAATGCATTATATACGACATAGTTTAGGTATATGTATAATATATAGAAAATGTCGTATCTAAGCACATGTGACAACAATCAAGTCAGTCATAAATCATTACTGACATTGAGAGCCTGAAAAACCATAACCTAAACCTTTATAGTCCGCACCTTTCGCCGGTAAACTCGTATCGAACTCAGTTTGAACAGTACTCCTTTGTCTATGGCACAACGGCAACATATAGCATGAAATAGGTCAGTTATTTCACTATTTACTTTGTTTGGATACTTATAACAGATTAGGGTTATGATTTCTTATCCAAAAATAGAACTGGAATTGCCGATATAGCGATATGGGAGAGACGATCCTGCACGTGGAGCGGCAAGGAAGAATCTCAACAACTATTTTTTTATCTTTCTCTCTCCCTCACTTTCTCCTTCTCTTTTCTCTCTTCTCTATGCTAGGGTTAGAAAATTCATATGGCATGAGAGAGAGAGGGTTTAAGGGCCTTATATAGGCTCAGAAGTGAGCTCAATGGCCCCAAGGCCATAGTATACTTAGGTTATAGCCAAAAGTCGTCTGTTTCGGGCCAACGGAGTTCATCTGGATGTCCATTACCTGCATACGGTCTGAAGCAAGTCCCCTAACGATGGATCCATGTCAGGTTAAGATTTCGATCTGATCGGATTTATAGATCAACCATGGTGGACCTGTTTCAGTTCAACGATCATCGTCATTTGATCAGGGCCACAAGTACACTGACCTATATAGGAAAATTTCTCTGATCCAAGGATGTATTTGGGTTAGAATCTGACAGTCTGAAACCTTAAATTTGGCCCCCAAGCGAACGACCCAATTCACTTAAGTTTGAGTTTTTTTTCTAAGGTATTCGCGTTTCTCACATACTTTGCTTCAGGCTCAAGTTGTGTGTTTCTGGATACTATTTGGATTCGATTCCCTTGATTGTTCTCAAGCCCAATAAGGCGGTCATAACTGTATAGTTTCGCGGTCATCGGACTTTCGACGCATGGTTTAGGTCCGATACGAAGTTTCAATGCGCTCCCGAAAGCAACTGGGTTTTGAGATTGATCCTCGGTTTCTAAGTAATGTAGCGTTAGCGATTCTACTAGTTTTGGGTATTGCAGTTCGTATTTAAAGTGGTTCAAGATAATTCCACAGATGATTTAGTTTAACACTTAGTTAATTTTTATCTAATTCCTAAAGGATTTGGTCCTGAGTGATTTCTGCCTGAGGTGGTACTTAGGTCTTTGTACTGATTTTCCGAGATGTTACAATTGTACCACCAACCGGGAACCTTTCCTTGGATAGTATTCTCCTAAGTGATCATAGCCACAATATCGTCTCCTTCTACTGTACTTGCTTCTTTTTTAGATTTGTGATATCGGTAGACTCGAGCAAAGTGCCTGTTTTTCCACAGACATGGCATGGGCCTTTGAACTTTGCGTTCTTCTTTTGGGTGTTTTTCTTGAATTTTCCTTTCTTGGGTTTAAGGGAATCGTCCTTCTCGATATTCTTGTTATTAGTATTTTCCACTACGTGTACTTTGGACGGGGAATTCCCGTTGTCATTCTTTTTATCACGGTTGCGGGATTCTTCCTTAATTTTGAGATGTTTCTGGATTTGTTCCAGTGTATAGTCTTCAATCTTATGCAGCAACTTCTTTCTATAGTATTTCCACATCGGTGGCAATTTAGCGATAATAGCCCCGACTTGGAATGATTCGGGAAGATCAATCTTAATGGCTTTGATTTTGTTTACTATTAGCTGAAGTTCTTGGATTTGGTCTAGCAGCGGTTTGTTATCTACCATGTTATAGTCGAAGTACCTGGCAATCAGAAACTTGTTGGTACCTTCTTCTTTGGCCATATATTTGTACTCCAGAGCGGTCTAGATTTCTTTTGCTGATGATGTTTGTGTGTACATACGGTCGGAGAGCGCATTCAGAATGTGTCTACGACACAGGAGTTCATCTTCAGCTCGTTTGGTGTGGGCAGCGAACTGTTTAGGTGTGTCTGCTTCAGTTGCTTTAGGAAACGGCTACAAATTTGGATCGAAGATGTAGAAGATCTTCAGCGCCATTAGAAGAAACTTGAGTTTGTCTTGTCATCTAGTAAAATTGGTTCCATCGACCCAATCAAGACGAATCAAGTCCTGATTCATCAACTTGATAGATAATACACTATCGGCTTCCATTAAAAATAACGCTTTAAGATTGTTGACCAAAATACAGAAATAATAATTTTCTGTAAAATTATGTAAACCGAAGAACCAAAATATTCTCTAAATAAGGACAGGCTGAAACACGTCTAGGACGCTGTCCTTAAAGCGTTATTTGCCCATACTCAAGGAAATTGATTATGCTGAAAAGGTTACAGGCAAATTGCTTCTAGGATACGACGAGCCTGGTGTGGGTTTGCGTTTAGCAAACACAAAGGCCCACCAATGGAACTTTGTTACACAGTATCTGGTAGAAAATAAAAGAAAAAATCTCAGAAAAGAGAGAAGAAGACGAATTGTGATTTAGACCACTGCACTGGTCTGTTCTTCAGCTAATGGTTCAGATGAACCATTTTAGACCACAGTGCTGGTCTGATCTTCAGGTAATGGTTCAGATGAACCTTGTTGTATTGCTAGAACTCTGGTCTATAGGAGTGGAGTGGCTATGGTTCGTATGGGTTCTGCTGGAGTGAGTTGTGATGGTTTGGATACCCATCCAGGTCCTGTTTATATAGGCATTGGTGGCTAGGGGTTATGGTCCAGGGAAATAAATCCCAATTAACCATTTTTTAGCTGTTGGAGAAACTAGCCGTTTTTTGCAGTTTCTAGCTGTTGTGCATGTAGTGTAATGGCTACTGCATGCAGTTATTTCTGACCATTGTGAGACACTGGCTAGCCGTTTCTACTTGTTGGGCTAGCCACATGCGGCAGTTTCTGCATAGTCAGCAATCAAATGCATGAGCAGTTACACCTCTCTGCAACACCTCTTTTTCCAGCCTATAGATATACTGAGAGACCTCATTCAGTCCTCTAGTCTTTTTTCCAGCCAGCCATCCGCCTTAGCCTCTTAGTCGCACCGCCTCTGCGACATGGTATAGATGTGCGAAGTGCAAAGTGCGCCACTAGCGCCTCTGCAGCCACACTGCCTCATATGTCCACACCCTCGCACCGAGCCTGTGCCCATGACTGAGACCGAGCCCAAGCCCGTGCCTGACCCCGAGCCCGCACAGGTGTTCCAGTGAACATGCAACCTCCATACTTGGACCATGTGGGTAAATTTTATAATACTCCACTCTCCACATATATACTCGAAATCTTTCTCCTCCTTTTCCAACGTGGGACTATTCCCAAAATACAAGAAAAGGGTGTTTTTGCAAACCTTCTTGTATATATTATATAATAATTTTTTATTACAAAATATATTAAAATCAATATATATTAACAATTAAGGTTTCAATGGTGCGCATCCTGATCCCTGTTGTGGCACTCGAGTTTTGGATCCGCATCATTTTTTAGGCTCATGCCCTAAAATTAGTTGGCAAATGGATGGATGGCATGACAAAACACTTACATCACCATGGACTCAAGGAATTTTTAAACGGTGACATCATTATCCCCACTGTTCTTGTGGTGTGGTCCACTTTAGCTTTGGATCTACCTCAATTTTTGGGTTCACGTTTATATAATGAGCTGACAAAATGGATAGACAGTATGGATAAAACACATAAATCATGGTGGGCCCACAGAGTCATGCAGCTACTTTCTCTGTAAAAAAAAAAAAAAAAAAAAAAAAAAAAAAAAAAAGGCATGCATGAGCGCTTTCATAGTTATCCTTTCTCCGCTTAAAAACTCATGGGTCCACCATGGTGTTTGCAACAAATCTATCCTATCCACCACTTTTGCTGGATGTTTTAAGACATGGGCAGATAAATAATGTAAATCCAAAACTCAAGTGAGCCAAACGACGTGAAACATTGGGTATGAATGCCCACCGTTGAATATTTCTCCTTCCAAAAACTCGTTGGGCCACCTTGAAATTAGTGACAAATCCACCCCCACCAGTTTCTGCCACATCATTTTCAGTGTGAGCCCAAAATTGAAGCAAATCCAAAACTCACGTGGGTCCCACATCGTTAACCACCGGGTGTTGAATGCCCACCGTGAAACTCTCTCCCTTAAAAATTCATGGAGCCACCATGATATTTGTGATATATCCGCTTCATTGTTTACCACTTTCGCTATATCATTTTAGGGTGTAGCCTCCCCAAAAATAAGGCAATCTACAACTCAAGTGGGACACACAGTACTAAAAGTGGGTATTGAACACCTGTCATCGAATCTCTCCTTTTAAAAACTTGTGGGCCTACTATGATGTTTGACGATGGCTAGATCAGTGTTAGGTATGGCTAAAAAAAAAAAAAAAAGAAAAGGAAATCCACAACTCAAGTGGGCCACATGGTATGAAATAGTGGGTATTGGACGCCTACTGTTAAAAATTCACCCGGCCCACCATTTTTGCCGTGTCCTTTGAGGGTATAGGCCCAAAGGATAAGGCAGACCCAAAACTCAAGTTGGCCACACGCACCAAACAGTGTATTGAACGCCCAAAATAAAATCCCCCTCCCTTGAATAATCGGTGCAGTTTACTGTGATGTTTGCGACAAATCCATCCGGTCCACTACTTTTTTTCCAGATCATTTTTAGGACATGGGCTGAAAAAATGAGGCAGATCGGTGAGCCACACGACAGGAAACAGTGGGTATTAAAAGCTCACCATTGAATCAAGCCCCTATAAACTTGTAGGGTCAACCGTGATGTTTGTGAGTGGGCTAAAAAATGAGGCATATCCGCCCCATAAGTGGGCCACATGGCACAAAACAGTGGGTATTGAATGCCCATAGTTTCCTGTGGCCTGATAACTGAGCTTTAGATATTCTCAAATTTTGAGATCATGCCCTAAAATGAGCTGACAAAATGGATGGAAAAGTGTTAATAAAACACATACATCATGGTGGGCCAACGGAGTTTGTGGCAGTGGTGTCACCTCAGTAATCCACGTTCTCTGTTTCCTTCTCCTTTCTTTTTCTTTTTTTTTTTTCTTTTATTTATTTATTTATTTTTATTTTATTTTATTTTTTATTTTTTTACTTTTTAATTTTTTTAATTTTTTAATTTTTTAATTTTTTTAATTTTAATTTTAATTTTATGTTCCTTCCAAATGTTCTAGGAACATCCATTGAAAAATTTGTGATGCCCTTGGTTAAGTTTGTAATAAATTCAACCAGTCCACCAGTTTATACATATCATTTTAGGCGGTGGGCTTAAAAATTAGTCAGATCTAAAACTCGAGTGGCCCATAACCCAACTGGTCTATCCATTTTTCCGGTTCATATTAGGAGGTAGGCTAGGCAAATGCAAAACTCACACAGAAGGAAACAGTCGGACATTTACGCGGAGAGTCTCTGTTTCCCTCCCAGTTAGTTCCAGGTTGGTAACTTGAAAAATTCATGGGGCCCACCATGATGTTTATGATAAATCCACCTTCTCTACTAATTTTTTCAAATCATTTAGAGGGTGGGCCTAAAATGAGTCATATCCAAAACTTAAGTGGCCAAGACAACAAGAAAGAGTGGGTATTGAATGCGGCTGTTGAAAGAATAGTGAGGCCCACCATTATGTTCTTGAGAAATCCATGAATCCATCCATTTTAGTAGTTCGTGTTAGGGGGAGGACACAAAAATGAGGCAGATCTAGAACTCCAAGCGGGCCACATGGTAGGAAACAGTGGAGATTGGATGTCCACCTTTCAAACACTCGGACTCCACCGTGATGTTTCTGACAAATCCACCTGGTCCCACCAGTTGGGAATCAGGCAGATCCAAAATTTGGTACCGAACGACCACCTATGGGCCACAAAATTTTGGATCTGGCTATTATCTCTGTATCTTCAGTTCATCCCACTGGGAATGACCAGTTTGGATGGTACAGAGACAACATAGTGGATCCTGGGAAGATTTTAACGGTAGACATTTCCCTCCTACTGTTTCATGCCATGTGGCCCACTTGAATTTTGGATCTAGCTCATTTTTGGGCTCAAGGCCTAAAATGAGATGGTAAAAAAGATGGACGGGATGGATTTTTCAAAAACATAATGGCGGGCCAGAACTTTATAGCGGGTCACACCATGGGGTAGCTTGAGTAAGTGAGCTTAGGTTATTGGAAGTTATTATCGTCAATACAAAAATATAAAGGTCAAACCGTATACAAGATTAGCAACAGACCGTTTATTGACCAACAGTGAAAAAGCCCCCCTCCCACTAATAATGGGTATAATCAACTTGTGCAAAATTTTAAAAAATGAGTGTGACTAGATTTTGGGAGGGGAGAATGATGTTGAGCTACATGCACTACTTACGCAGGGATGGACGTGATTAGGTCGATCACTGTCTTCCTCAAGGATAACTACTCTGAATCCCAAAGTTTCTCTCGACTCCTCATAGTGACTTCTCAAATCCACTAAGAAAAAACAAGGAAAATAAAAAATAAATTCTATAAAATTCGTAATTTAATTTATTGATGAATGAAATAAACGAGTCAACAACCCTTTAAATAGGGATACTAAGCCATGGAAGAAATTCGGAATCAAACTACAACTAAAACTCTTAGAAATCGCGGCTTATGGTAAACTTACTATTTATAGACAGTCATGATGTCTACTAGTGCGCAACGTTTTCAGCAAAAAAATAGTAAGTACCCTATTTTGGCTTCACCACGCTGTTCTCCTAATTATTCTAAGCACTTTTCATGTTAGATGCAACTCCTAAAGCCCAACCGATAAAGAGTAATAATCAAACTAAAACTTACTATTTATAGTAAAACGGACTTAAAATGGGAAACGACCGTCGATCTGATGGTATTTCGTAAATCCAGCTTGCACAGCTAAAGTAGCTCCTCCTACCCCAAAATCATATATTTTACGTTTGATAACTCATTTTGGTTTGCAAGATACGTCCGTTTTAAGTTCTGACGGTCCGGATCATTTCCGTCTCCGATTGGGCCTTTTCTGGTCCGTCTTGGCCATGAAATTATCCGCGACCCACTCTACATCAACTACATGTTTTTAGAAGGTGCAAGTGATCAGTACTATGTTGCCTAATGTGCTGAGAAGCCCAGATTCACTTCTTTTATATTTCTTTCTCATGTTGAGAGAGGAAGGGACAGAGCTTGGAGGGAGATTGTTGCAGACTACACGCAGGGAGAGAGGGGAGAGGGGTTACAGGTTATATTCATAGAGCGGGTGGGTGCTATTTCTATTTAGGAAGGGGAGAGAGTAGGTGACTACGTCAGATTCAGGAAAGAATGCTGTGGACAGCTAAAATTGTCACCACTCTTATGCAAAGTGGGTAAAACCTGAGCAGTGAGTTGATAAGTACATAGAAATATGGAATGACCTAAACATACTCTCCTATTTTCTGAATCCTTCCAATGTCTCTTTAAATTGTAAATTTCACAACATTCCCATGAATAATTCTGTGGGTAAAATTGTCCAAATCTACTCCTATTATATATAGTATCATTATTAATATAAGAAATGAATTGACATAAATCAAGGCAAAAGTCATTGACTTACAGAGAGTACTAATTCATACCATGGCTAGAAAGACTAGTAGCTTAGGAAAGTAAGCTAAATTTTACTTCTCATCCCTATCTACCTACCACCGTGGAAATTGTCACCTCATTCTTGGAACAATTGGGCGGCCCATTTGAAGAATTTCTAGTGGGGGCACTTCTTATGTAGAAAGCAGGTTGTTTGGGTGTTGGAAGATTTGCAGTTTCACTGTCAAGCATCGTGATAATGGAAGCCATGGTCGGTCGGTCTGCTGCATTTTCTTGCACGCACAAAAGCCCTACATTGATGCACTTCACAGCAGTGCATGAATTACATGTCTCGCTTAGTGATGGATCCACCAAATCCAGTGCTTTTTGTTCCATCCACAATTGCCATGCCTGAAATATTTTTCATTTAATAAAAGTGATCCTTAGAAGAAATGGAGGGATGATGCATCTTGACACTTACATGTCCACTTAGACTCAAAGAGTGCTCATAGTTATAAAAGCCCGCATTCTTCTTCCCGCTGATGATTTCGAGTAGTACAATTCCAAAGCTGAAAACATCTGATTTCACAGAGAAAATCCCATCTGCAGCGTACTCAGGAGACATATATCCACTACATTGCACGATTAGACAAGAATAATTAGGCACTTTGATGTGGTAGTACTCATTATTATTGCCCTTTTTTTTTTTTTTTTTTTGTTCGACTTCTAAAAAAACAATTTTGCTATAGCACCATAACAATAAAATTCGAGAAATGAATAGAAAGGATTGTGGTACTCACTATGTTCCAACCACTCTATTAGTATTTTCTTGAGTTTGATTTCCCCCAAAAATCCTAGCCATTCCAAAGTCTGAAATTTTGGGGTTCATCTCCTCATCCAACAGAATATTGCTAGTTTTGAAATCTCTATGAATAATTCTCAACCGAGAATCTTGATGGAGATAAAGGAGCCCTCGAGAGATTCCCAAAATGATGTTGAAACGCTTCTCCCAGTCTAACAACGTGCATCGATTTGGATCTGCCAAGGGTTTTCATTAGAAGAAGGTCTGCCATGAACAGAGTAAAGCAAATTAAGACTAATGGATTATAATATTTTTGGATGTAGGAACAAACCAAAGAGAAAGAAGTCCAAGCTTTTGTTTGGCATGTACTCATAGACGAGCAGTTTTTCATCTCCCTCCATGCAATAACCCAAGAGCCTAACGAGATTTCTATGCTGAAGTTTCGCAATTAATATAACCTCATTCTTGAACTCCACTAGGCCTTGCCCAGAAAGCTTTGAAAGTCTTTTCACTGCTATTTCTTCTCCCCCTGGAAGCTTACCCTAAAAGCACATACACAGGTACATAAAATAAAGATACAAAACATTCCTAGCAATATTTCGAGAAAAAAAAACAAAAAAAAACAGCCACCTCAAATATTGGTGTAGAGTTCAAGAGAATTGCAAGGAGAAATGGCTACTAAAAAAAAAAACATAATCATCAAATATTTCATGAATTTTCTCTCCAAGCATGCACAAATCTCAACGGTTGCCAAAACCTAGCACATATGGGGGACATGTAAGCCGTGTCACTTGGCACCCATCTTGTAGATGACACGGTCCCAAGAAGAGGTCATTCCACCCATCATGCAGGCCCCAGGTTTCTATCGATTGTAGAGCTTTTTTCTTAACATCCTATCATTTTTGTTCATTATGGCCCATGTAGTTAGTCTAGGGGCCTGATCTCTTGCCAAGGTGGTTGATCATGACTTTGATGTCCCGCGCATGCAGCAGGTTTGTATATTGTGTATGCCTGTATAGGTGCATGTGGATTCATCAAACCTCCTTCCACTTGTCATCCAAGAGATTCTGAAACAGAACTTTCAGTTTTTATAAAATTGAGAATTAAGAAGGAAGATTACATGGTACACAGTTCCAAAACCCCCTCTTCCAAGTTTATTTGATTCCAAGAAGTTGTCTGTAGCTGCTTGTATGCTTTCAAAATCTATAAGTGGTACATCAAGGCCATTGCTCTTGTTAGGTACATCTGGAAACCCATTGGCACTTGGAACGTGTGTGCCTAATTGATGCATGGGTCCATTCAGCCTGTTCTTCCGCTTTCCTGAGCAAAATAATAAGAATCTTGAAAGATGTCTATAAAACAATCACCCATCCCAGGACAGATCAGTTTCTCACTTACCTTTTATCCTGTCCTTCCTCTTCCACAAACAATACATGGATGCCCCCAACATAAGAATTCCAACAACAACAGTTATCGTGACAATTACCAGCAATGCTCCCTTCTTAGACGATGAATTTGTACCACCACCATCTAAGGAAGCAAAAACAACGTAAATTTGAGTAATTATACTTTAGAAGGGCAGCAATCCTGTAACATTATGCTATTTTCTGCTTTCTATTCACTAATAAAACAATGGGGATGAATGGGACCCATGTATTATGGGCACATCAAAAGTAGAATGTGGCTCCCACTCATCTTTATCTTTCTTGTTGGACGTAGACCAGTGGGGCCCACTTGTGAGCAATCACTAGTGGGTGGTCCCATATGGTATCAAATTCAATTTTGAATTTGATTTTGGATAGGAGATAGAGAGAAGATCGGATAATCCGTTCTCATCCTATCTCCTTCCTTTCCTATAAAAGGGATGCGCTCTCTCTCGCATGATATCATAAGAAACACCGAAGGTATACGGAGAGAGATAGTGTGTACTTTAGTCTGTCCATTTTAGCTTGTCCTTGGGACGATCTGATCCATATATCGCAATCCGGGGCCACTATATACTGTTGGATCAGAGGTGTGAATAGTTCCATCTGCTCCAATAGTAGATAGGCGGGCCGTTGGAACACCGTTCTTCTGCTTTGTGAGCGTTCCAAAATCGTGTAGACCGTCAGATCTTGAGGGCTCACCTTCCGCACTTCCCTACAGTGGTATCAGAGCATATTAAACAGCGGATCTCCGATTATTTTTATCTAAAAAGGTAAGTGGCCCATCCTTTTTTTTATATTGGAATCCATGGCTTTTAAATGGTATCAGATCAATGTGCACTGTGACTCTTGATATGCACATATGCACCGAATGAGACTAAATAGATGCATGTGCACCTGTAAGATCTGAACTCATAGATGTGCACTGTGACTCTTGATGTGCACATATGCACCGAACTAAGGCCCACACAGATGCATGTATTGAATAATATCAGATCACTAAGTGTGTACAATGTGCACAATCGATTGCTTTCTTAGCTAATCCATTATAATAATAATAGCCTTTTATTCATATAAATCAATTCTATGTATGTGAGTTAAATCATACTTAGAATTATGAGTACAATGTGCAATGGATCTATTGTCATATAAATCAATTCTAAGGATGTGAGTTATGGATATAAATCACAACCAATGTTATGGATATAAATCACAGACTTAGAATTCTTAGGCATCAACTAACGGTGGGACCCACTAGTCAGAATCCATAAAATGTGAGGAGTGATTGGCTGGTGTACATCATACATGTTATAAAGCTGTTGTATTGTACACGTGATTGGCTAATGTACAACACACCAGCTATTCAGCCCCATGAATTTCGGTGGAGAATTTCAGTAGAAGTTCGCTTGAAGGCGAGATAGGCGTGAGCTGTTACAGCGTGCGGCAACTTCCGGTTGGATTTTAAAAGACAAAGTAGGGTCTACCATGATGAATTGTCAATAAATCCACACCCTCCATTAGTTTTGTAAAATAATTTTAGGCCACGGGCCCAAATTTTAAACGGGTCTATGGATTGGACAGCCCACATATGGAGTAGAGAGATGAGATATAAACCCATTAACGCTGCACCCATTCTTGATTGTCCGTGAAAGGATTATTTTCAATTTGGGTTGGAAAGGTGGGGTCCACTTATGATGCTTTCTTGGGGATCTGCTCCGTTCATTATTTTCTATATATCGTGTAATGATATGTGGTTAAAAATGAGGCAGATCCACAAATCAGGTGGACCACTACAAACAAAAGATCTCATGCCACCCTTCATCACATCTACCATGTATAAAACATTTGGACAGTTAATTTATTTTCTGTCTTCTAGTGTTTGTCTCAAGTATATGCTGAGAGAGTAAACTTGATGATGAATGGCTCCATCCTAGTGTAGTGAACTAGGCATGCATGGTTGCTCTAACGTAGGCATGTTAATCCTTTTAAGAATACTGGGATGGTTTCTATGCCATTTTTATACTAATGGGTCCATGTTTTGCTGATTCAAACCATTAACATCGCTAGCCTCACGTTTGGATTGCCTGTGGACAGATAATCTTCCACATGTAAAATTCCTGACTCTATGATAAGCCAATTTAAAATATAAGATCTGATGTTTGGCCTCAGGTGATAAAATCAATGAGACTCACCTGATAAACTCAGTGAGCCCACCGTGAGGTGTCTTACAATCAATCCATCCAAATATTACCAATTCTCGTGATAACACTTCATACCACAAACCATATTCATGATATATTTGTATTGTGATAGTTATCATTTACGGAAATATTTCATGTGTTTATTGATTATTACATGTACATATACATGCATATGAATGTTGTTTCCTTTAAAACTTTTTCTTCACTGTTGATCAAGAGCTCATCAGTAATTGAAACGATCATCTACCATGATGATCAATGTTGATGAAAGGATCCATCATCAACAATGATCATTAACGATAATGATCTGATCTATCAATAATGGTCATGATCACAGGTGAAGATAGAACTCTCCTAATATCTTAGTACTTCATTTTTATTTTTATTTTTTTCTTTCTAATGATGATGTTTATATATGAAAAATAATTAGGCTTGATGTGTTTAGATTTAAGCCCTCCTTATTTTTCATTGAAAAATATAGAAAAACTTAGTGCTTAGATGCTCCCTAAAACTAAAGGTTGTGCATAACCTGAGTGGGAGTTTATTCTCCTTCACTAAATGATGTATGCAATCATGTAATGGATGGTTGCATGTTATACAATTTTAATTTTATAAAAGTACCAATTTCATCTTAAATAGAGAACTTGATTGTTCTACACTGCCCATTCGGGTATGTGGACTTTCAAATCTCGTTAAGATGTGTTGACTACTTTTATACTCTGAAAATTTGTATAACACAAAGAAATGCTGATGATTAGTGTCAATACCTTAGATCATAGTTAAGTAGTGATACTCATGCAATTGTAGAGATGGTCACCAAAGCGTTAATCGCTGAACAGCTGAAAGGATAACATTTCGATAGCAACAACTACGAAGATTGGTCCCACGCGGTGCGATGCCTTCTGGACGAGGACGACATATCTCACACACTTGATGTAGTTCAAGATGAACCCATCTTGGCTGAAAATGGGAATTTACAAGAACATAGGGTTGCGATGACTCGCTACAATAAGTGGCGAAAATAAAATCGTTCAGCCCGTAATGTTCTTCTTAACACTATGCACAAAGAACTCATACCTACGTATGAAGTGCATGAAACCACTAAGGGAATCTGGGAAGGACTGACAGATGCCTATGCACAGAAGTCAGATGCGAGAGTTAGGGCAATGAAATTAGAATTCCAGGAGTATAGGATGCCCGTCGGCTGCCCCATCAAAGATTATATCCGTAAGATGGAGCAAATGATAGGTGCCCTTAGGAATGTTGGGTGTAAATTGACTGAAAATTAGAAGATTATATCCATGCACCGTTCCTTGTCTGAATCTTGGGCCCAAATCAAAAAAATTCTGAACCATACTGATTCTATCACCACGTTCAGAGACTTTTGTGGCAACTTGGTACATGAGGTTGAAATGAATGCAATTCAACCAGGTTCGTCCAGGGCCTTTGTAGCAGAGACCCATAAGCGGAAAACTAACAATAAACGGTTCAAAGCTCGCAAGAAGGCGAAGAAGAATAACCAGGAACAGAAGACCACAACACCTGCTCCAAATCTCAAGAAGGGGAATGGAAAGAAGAAGCAGAAAAAGACAAATGTAGTCTGCTTTGTCTGTGAAAATTCCGACCATTATGCTCGACAGTGCGCCCATAAAAAGACGGTAATTTCTCAGTCACTAAATACTTTGTATGTAGGCATTTGTTCTGAAATCCTTTCCGTTGATACTATATCTAACGAGTGGATTTTGGATTCAGGCGCAACAAAGCACGTGACAAGAAGTCGTCGAGGACTCGAGGAATTTCGGCCTATAGCCAAGGGGAGTTACAAGCTGTACATGGGCAATAACGCTTTTGAAGACGTACAAGGGATTGACTTTTTCCATCTACATATGCGCATAGGGCGAACAATAATACTCCGTGATATTCTATATGCACCGGAGATGCATAGGAATTTAATTTCTGTTTCTAGGTTATTAGCTGATGGTTTTGATATTCGATTTTCCAAGACAAGAGTTTCTTTTATACAGAATAACCTCATCTTTGCATGGGGTAATTTAATTTCAGATTTATTCATTCTAGACGTAGAATGTGATAATGCACCTCTTGCTTTGTCTGCTATGTCGAATGAAACTGTAGTATCTGAATCTCAAAAATGGCACGCGAGGTTAGGTCACATCGGAAAGGATCGTATCACAAGACTAGTACGTTCTGGTCTGTTAGACTCCTTATCCAAAGTTGATTTGTCATTTTGTGAACATTGTGTGTCCGGGAAGACTTCGAAGAAACTATTTTCCAAAGCGGTTAGGTCAAAGGGCACACTAGAGATAATCCATTCAGATATCTGTGGACCCTTTAATGTACACGCCAGAAACGGATGTCAATACTTTATCACTTTCATTGACGATTACTCGCGCTATGGATATGTGTATCTCATCTCACACAAATCTTAGGCTTTTGATTGTTTTCTTAAATACAAAGCTGAGGTGGAAAATCAGCTTGAGAAAAAAATTAAAATCCTTCGATCTGATAGAGGCAGCGAGTATACGTCTGAAACGTTTAAATCATATTGCGAAAATGTTGGCATTGTTCGACAGTACACAATGGCTTACACACCACAGCAAAATGGTGTTGTAGAGAGAAGGAATAGGACATTATTGGACATGGTTAGATCGATGATGGCTCAAGCCAATCTCTCTACCACATTCTGGGGAGACGCACTGTTAACAGCCTTCTACGTCCTAAATAGAGTCTCATCCAAATCAACTCCTAAGACTCCATATGAGATGTGGTTTGGGAGGATTCTTTCTTTAGCCAACCTACGCCCTTGGGGATCTTTGGGATATGTTTTGCTACCTACTTCGCATAGAGGTAAACTTTATAGTAAAACTATTGAATGCGTGTTTATAAGATACCCTATGCATTCAAAGGGACACGTTCTAATTTATGAGGACCATGGACGATGGATTGAGATAGAATCCCGAGATGTGGCCTTCATTGAAGATAGATACCCAAACCGAATGCAGCAAAGGTTCCAATACAATTTTTGAAATACCCGATGTATCTCAGGAGAGTGAGAATTCTGGTTCACAAGACGATGATACTCCTATAGTTCGTCAGGACAGTGGGAGGATATTTCAGCAGGCTTCTGAGTTACGTCGAAGCGAAAGAGATTGATTCTCCGAAGATACTTCGTTATTGAAGGGCAAACATTTTCTTGCGTTGCAGTTGATGATGATGAACCTGATTCGTATCAGGATGCATTATTATCTTCTAACTCGGCCGATTGGGTGAATGCTATGGACGAAGAGATCGCTTCCATGGAGAAGAATAAAGTCTGAAAACTTGTTGATCTGCCTTCCAATCGCAAAGTGATAGGTAACAAATGGGTGCTAAAGATCAAAAGAAATGCAGATGGTACAGTGGACAAGTATAAAACATGATTAGTTGCTAAAGGTTTTACACAACAAGAAGGTGTTGATTACGAGGAGACCTTTTCACCTGTTGCAAAGTTCTCCTCAATCCGCATGATCTTGTCCATTGTCGCAAGTTTAGACTTAGAGTTATATCAGATGGATGTAAAGACCGCATTCTTAAATGGTGACTTGGATGAAGAGATATACATGCAACAGCCCATGGGTTATGTGGACGAAAAACATCTAAAGAAAGTCTGCAAATTGTTGAAATTTATCTATGGACTGAAGCAATCTTCAAGACAGTGGTACATGAGGTTCCACTTGGCCATCACCATTTTTAGATTCACAATGAGTGAAGAAGATCATTTTGTATACATGAAACGGTCTGGAAGATCTTTTCTGATACTATCTCTATATGCATGTAGACGATATCCTGTAGGCTGGTAATGACATGCAATTGTTGACATTGCCTAAAGATTGGCTATTCTCGAACTTTGAGATGAAAGACCTCGGTGAAGCCAACTTTATCCTTGGGGTAAAAATCATCAGGGATCGCCCTAAGAAATTTTTAGGCTTGTCTCAAACAACTTATATACAAAAGATCTTAGAGTGGTTCAGGATGAAAAATTCAAAAGCTGTTGAAACCCCTATGGATAAAGCTACCAAGTTAGACAGGAAATCGTGTCCCCAGACTGAAGTCGAGAAATTGGCTATGTCCTCAGTACCTTAGCAAACGCAGTAGGAAACTTAATGTATGCTATGCTTTGCACCAAACCGGATATTAACTATACAGTTGGCATAGTCAGCCGTTATCAGAGTAACCCGGGACAGTCTCATTGGCAAGCCGTCAAACGTATATTCCACTATCTCAAAGGAACAAAAGACCTAGTGTTGTGTTATGAAGGCACAAGCCTCGATCTCAAAGGATATTTTGATGCTGCTTGGGGTAATGACACCGATGAGAAAAAGTCTACTTCAGGATATGTATTCTTACTCGGAGGAGGAGCTATCTCATGGTCGAATAAGAAACAGACAGACATCACAGCTCTTTCATCTATATGGAGTTGGCGCAGTTCAGGATGTTGTGTGAGTTCAGGAGTGTGTATGGGTTCACATTTCTATTGAGTCTGGGGTGTTGTACCGAGTGTTCGTCAGCCTATATCGCTAAAGATTGACAATACTTCTGCCATTGACTTGGCAAAGGACCCTAAGCACCACCAGAAATCTAAGCACATTGAGATCAAGTATCATTACGTCCGTGATCAAGTGAAAGATAAGAAGGTCGCTCTCAGCTACGTTCCTACTAAGGAGATGATGGCTGATCCCATGACGAAACCCATAGCTAGAGATCTATTTCAGGTTCACGTCAGGCGGATGGGATTGAGGAAAGCTTGACAGATGTACTTGTAATACATTCAATTTTTCATGAATGAATAATATATTCCATTTATTTAGTATTGGCCTCTAATATAAACTAGGTAAGAAGATCATCAGCATTTACCTTGAGATCATGTAGGATTTCTATTTTTGTCGGCAGGTCGGTCACCCACTCGCACGGGTTGACTAACCTTGAATGTACAAGAGAGGTACATTTGGGGCTATGTTTATACATTGAGGTATGAACTTCCCTTTATTGTGAATAATAAAGGATGAGGATATGAGTGAGTCGTATCCGCCTACAATCTATAAAGATTAAAGATGAGACTGATAAAGTCGAATAACATAATCGCAACATTTCGTTACATGCGATCAATGTTATGGCCTAATATTAAAGCTAGGTTGTGAGGTTATGAGATGAGTCGTACCTCATGTAGAATAACCTTCATATTATAGACCCGACATACACCTAGTATTGTCTACTTTACGACGTGGATTGTAGCCACGTGCTGGGACCTTTTTACCTATAGATTGCTTTGATTCGATCTAATCATTACAACATGCGAGGAGCCAGTCCCTTAGGTGACTCTTTGTGTCCTTAGCTACCCTCCTCTTGTGTATATGAGGATGAGATTGAGTGTCGCTACTTTAGTGTACTATGACGAAAGGCCCTTGATTAGCCAGACTCAGTTACGCTAGGAAAGCGACTTGATTAATTTCAAATTACACATCTGCGTGGGGAAGATCCCGTGACAGCGACACCAAGTTTCTAGAACTATAAATACGCACTTGAAGACTTATCCGCCGGTAGTATCGAGTTATTTTTCTTAAACTTTTGTAAACGATATTTTTCTTAAAAAGCATATATATGTATTGCTTTAAATCAATTTAGTTGAAGTTTGTGAAAAATCAAGTTTTCAGAATAACTCGATAGGTTGGATAAGTGCGTATGTTGGCCAAGTACTCCAGATCGGGAGTTAACTCCATCTAGTGTGGTTATGCGGACTAGGACAGGCATTACAAAGCTTGGATTATTGAGTACTAGTAAGGTGGTCACTTAGTACTTGAGCACCTGTGAGAAATTATGGTGATCCAGCTGGTCCCACGCCTCTGATTATTTTTTATCGCAATTTTTGGTATTTGATTGTTATAAGGCAAGTTAGTTAGACAGATTTATGTGCCTATCCCATAATGTGATTAAGTGGGAGATGTTAGACGTAGACCAATGGGGCCTACTTGTGAGCAATCACTAGTGGGTGGGTCCCATATGGTTAGACTTCTTCCGACTTTTTCCTTTTCGTTGGGATATCAAATTCAATTTTGAATTTGATTTTGGATAGGAGATAGAGAGAAGATTGGATAATCCGTTCTCATCCTATCTTCTTCCTTTCCTATAAAAGGGATGCGCTCTCTCTCGCATGATATCATAAGAAACACCAAAGGTATACGGAGAGAGATAGTGTGCACTTTAGTCTGTCCATTTTAGCTTGTCCTTGGGACGATCTGATTCATAGATCGCAATCCGAGACCACTATATATATACCGTAGGATCAGAGGTGTGAATAGTTTCATCTACTCCAGTAGTAGATAGGTGGGCCGTTGGAGCACCGTTCTTCTGCTTTGTGAGGGTTCCAAAATCGTGTAGACCGTCAGATCTTGAGGGCTCACCTTCCGTGCTTCCCTACATTTCTAACCGTGATGAGATGGTTGTTAGTACTTTATACTATTCACATTTAAGTATTGATAAGATGATTCTTCAATCCAAAGAAATTGGAGATGATCAAGGTTAATGATTTAGTATATCTATAACAAAGCCATTGCAGTAACTTTGGTTTACTATTATTCCTTGCAAAAATTATAATAAGATACTCAAAAATAAAAATGATTCTTAGGTTAAAACATTGAATCCTAAACAAAGAATTGTCTCGAGCTTAGCAAGGTTGAATCTCATCGCAGGAGTAACCATGCCTCTCCACCGTTTGCATGTTAGCTTGTTAGTGAAACGAGATTATCTTCACTCAGTCTACCACTTGAGCTATATATCGGGGTGTGATGAGATCTGAATTGTACATTCAACCGGATGCATAGTGATTGATCCAAAAGAAACTAAATAATTAATGAGCTTGGATCCACTACAAACGTTTGTAGAATAAGCATAACCTACAAATCGATGTGTGATGTATGCCCCCTCAGATTATCCCTGGATTACAAAAATCAGGACAGTCCAAAACTCAGGTGGAGCACGCCTTATAAAATTATGCCCATAACCTCTAAAAACACGTGGTGAATTCCTGACCTGAGTTTCAAAATGGCCTGATTTTTAGGGTGTTCATTCATCATGCTCATCCGCTTTTTTTTCTGGAAGGCTTTTAATGATGGGCATCTGCATCTCAATTGTCGACGGTTGTGTATCTCAATCACGCATCAAAGAGAACAAATGGATTGATTGGATGTCAAGAAAGAATCATAGCCGCCATTTTTGTAGGTTAAGCTTGTCCTAGAAACATTTGGTACCGGATCTTGCCTCTTCATCTCATTTATAGAAAATGAATGGCTTATGCTTGGGCAGTGGCTATCGATGTGCAGTGGCCGGATTTTAACTTGCCAAAACTTACCGCCAAACTCAGAAGATGTAAGCCCTAAGTAAAGGTCCCACCATTCCAATCCTTCTTCTTTGTCATCATTCTCTACAATTCCCTTCAAATTGTCTTCAGACCAGCAATAACAAGTACGACTATCACCATCGCTGCTCCCATTTTTGAAGGCATATGCACCGTAGCAGCCATTATATACCCAAGACGGTGATAAGCATCCACTAAACGTATTTTCAACATAATCTGGAGGAGCAGGGAGTTTCACCCTTTTAAAAAGCAGGGACTCACTCAAATCACTGCATGACGCTGGAGTCCTCCTTCTGCACACAGCTGTCCAGTCTCCAGATCTCCAATTGCGAGGTGATGAGAGCTCAAACCCTGGCAAGCACTTACATTGTGGCATACCATTTTCATTGCAACTACTGTACATTCCACAGCCATTACCAGAAACTCAACACTGATCCTTTCGTGAATACGTGGAAATAAGGGCCCCTAATCCTCCATTGAATATGTCAGAATACTCCAAAATACCCTCTGGTTTCATCACCAGAAAACGATATGAATTAATATCAGTAGGAGAGAGGATAGTAAAGTTGACCTCATCTTCATGGCGAATGATGTTGTAGTCGACATAATTCATCAAAGGTGAAATAAATGCAGTCCTGTTCCAGAAGATGCCTCTCCAGTATGGAATGGATCTCCGCCATATGAAGAACTGATTTAGTGATTGAGGATCGATCCCAAATGTAAAGCTACTGGGTGCTGGATCCCTATCATTTCTCCATGATCTCAGCGTCCACGTTTCTCCTGTTCGCAGGTTGATTCCGACCTTCATCCCTGAGATAAGTGTATCAGATGGATGATCGAAATGTAGGGAAGCGCGGAAGGTGAGCCCTCAAGATATGACGGTCTACACGAGTTTTTGGGACCCTCACAAAGCAGAAGATTGACGCTCCAACGGCCCGCCTATCTACTACTGGAGCAGATGGATCTATTTGCACCTCTGGTCCCGCGATATAAGTGGCTCCGGATTACGATCTATGGATCAAATCATCCCAAGGACAAGCCAAAATAGACAGACTATTGTGCACACTGTATCTCTCTGTATACTCTCGGTTTATCGTATGATTCAATGCGTTACATGAGAGAAGCGCATCCCTTTATATAACAAAGGAAGGAGAGTTTGGGTGGAATTGGATAAGATCACATAATCCGATCACATCCCTATCTTCAATTAAAAATCAAATTCATATTTGAATTTGAAATTTAATTGAAAGGAAGAGACCGGAGAATACATGGGACGTACCCACTAGTGATTGCTCACAAGTGGGCCCCAATGGCCTACGTCCAACATCTCCCACTCAATCACATTATGGGATAGCCACATAAATGTTTCTATCTAACTTGCCTTATAACAATAAAATACCAAACATCGCGATCAAAAGAATCATAGGCGTGGGACCAGCTGGATCACTAAAATCTTCTCACAGGTGTTTAAGTACTAAGTGACCACCTAACTAGTACTCATTAACCCAAGCTTTGTAATGTCTGTCCTAATCCACATGACCACACCGGATGGAGTTAACTCCCGATCTGGAGTACTCGGCCAACATACGCACTTATCAAACTTATCAAGTTATTCTGAAAACTTGATTTTTCACAAACTTCAACTAAAACCAATTCAAAGCAATACTTATATATATATATATATATATATATATATATATATATATATGCTTTTTAAGAAAAATATTATTTGCAAAAGTCTAATAAAAACAACTCGATACTGCCGACAGATAAGTCTTTAAGTGCGTATTAATAGTTCTAGAAACTTAGTGTAGCTGTCACGGGATCTTCCCCACGCAGATGTGTAATTTGGAATTAATCAAGCCGTTTTCCTAGCGTAACTGAGTCTGGTCAATCAAGGACCTTTCGTCATTGTACACTAAAGTAGCGACACTCAATCTCATCCTTATATAGACAAGAGGAGGGTAGCTAAGGACACAAAGAGTCACCTATGGGACTGGCTACTCGCACGTTGCAATGATTAGATCGAATCAAAGAAATCTGTAGGTAAAAGGTCCCAGCACGTGGCTACAATCCACGTCATAAAGTAGACAATACTAGGAGAATATCGGGTCTATAATACGCAGGTCATTCGACATAAGGTACGACTCATCTCATAACCTCATAACCTGATAAAAAATCACACCATAACATTAATCGCATGTAACAGAATGGTGCGATTATGTTATTCGACTTTATCAGTCTCATCTTCAATCTTAAAAGATTGTAGGCGGATACGAGTCACTCATATCCTCATCCTTTATTATTCACAATAAAGGAAAGTTCATACCTCAATGTGTAAATATGGCCCCAAATGTACCTCTCTTGTACATTCAAGTTGGTCTACCCATGCAAGTGGGTGACTGGCCTGCCGACTAAAATAGAATCCTGCATGATCTCAAGGTAAATGCTGATGATCTTCATACCTAGTTATATTAGTGTTCAATAGTGAATATATGAAATGTATTATTCATTAATGAAAGATCAAAGGTATTACAAAACAAGTACATCAATCAAGTTTTCCTCAATTCCATCTGCCTGACGTGAACCTAAAATAGATCTCTAGCTATAGGTTTTGTCATGGGATCAGTCATCATCTCCTTGGTAGGAATGTAGTTGAGGGTGACCTTCTTATCTCTCACTTGATTACGGACGTAATGATACTTGATCTCAAGGTGCTTAGATTTCTAGTGGTGTTTAGGGTCATTTGCCAAGTCAATAGCAGAAGTATTGTCTATCTTCAGCGATATAGGCTGACGAACACTCGGTACAATACCCAGACTCAATAGAAATCTGCGAACCCATACACACTCTTGAATTGCAGCACAACATGCAATGTACTCGGCCTCCATAGATGAAAGATTTATGGATGTCTGTTTCTTACTCGACCATGAGATAGCTCCTCCTCCGAGTAAGAATACATACCCTGAAGTAGACTTTCCCTCGTCGGCGTCATTATCTCAAGCAGCATCAGAATATCCTTTAAACTCGAGGCTTGTGCCTTCATAAGACAACATTAGGTCTTTTGTTCCTCTGAGATAACGGAATATACGTTTGACGGTTTGCCAATGAGACTGTCCCGGGTTACTCTGATAGCGGCTGACTATGCCAACTGTATAGCTAATATCCGGTCTGGTGCAAAGCATAATGTACATTAAGCTCCCTACAGCGCTTGCATAAGGTACTGAGGACATAGCTAATTTCTCGGCTTCAGTCTGGGGACACGATTTCCTGTCTAGCTCGGTAGCTTTATCCATAGGGGTTTCAACAGCTTTTGAATTTTCCATCCTAAACCGCTCTAAGATCTTTTGTATATAGGTTGCTTGAGACAAGCCTAAAAATTTCTTAGGGCGATCCCTGATAATTTTTACCCCAAGAATAAAGTTGGCTTCACCGAGATCTTTCATCTTAAAGTTTGAGAATAGTCAATCTTTAGTCAATATCAACAATTGCATGTCATTACCAGCTAACAGGATATCGTCTACATATAGAAATAGTATCAGAAAAGATCTTTCAGACCATTTCAGATATACACAATGATCTTCTTCACTCATTGTGAATCCAAAAGTGGTGATGGCCAAGTGGAACCTCATGTACCACTGTCTTGAAGATTGCTTCAGCCAATAGATGGATTTCAACAATTTGCAAACTTTTTTTGGATGTTTTTTTTGTCCACATAACCCATGGGTTGTTGCATGTATATTTCTTATCCAAGTCACCATTTAAGAATGCGGTCTTTACATCCATCTGATATAACTCTAAGTCTAAACTTGCGACAATGGACAAGATCATGCGGATTGAGGAGAACTTTGCAACAGGTGAAAAGGTCTCTCGCTCGTAATCAATGCCTTCTTTTTGTGTAAAACCTTTACCAACTAATCGTGCTTTGTTCTTGTCCACTGTACCATCTGTCTTTCTTTTGATCTTAAGTACTCATTTATTACCTATCGCTTTGCGATTGGAAAGAAGATTAATAGGTTCCCAGACTTTATTCTTCTTCATGGAAGCGATCTCTTCGTCCATAGCATTCACCCAATCGGCCGAGTTAGAAGATGATAATGCATCCTGATACGAATCAGGTTCATCATCATCAACTACAACGCAAGAGAATGTTTGCCCCTCAATATCAAAGTATCTTCGGGGAATCAATCCTCTTTCGCTTCGACGTAACTCAGGAGCCTGCTGAGATGTCCTCCCACTGTCCTAACGAACTATAGGAGCATCATCATCGTGAGAAGCAGAACTCCCACTCTCATGAGATACATCGGGTATTTTAAAAAATTCTAATGAAACCTTTTGCTTCATTTGGCTTGGGTATCTATCTTCAACGAAGGTCACGTCTCAGGATTCTATCTCAATCCATCGTCCATGGTCCTCATAAACTAGAACGTATCCCTTTGAATGCATAGGGTACCTTATGAACACGCATTCAATGGTTTTAATATCAAGTTTACCTCTATGCAGAGTAAGAAGCAAAACATATCCTAAAGATCCTCAAGGGCGTAGGTTAGCTAGAGAAGGAATCCTCGCAGACCACATCTCATATGGTGTCTTAGGAATGGATTTAGATGAAATTCTATTAAGGACGTAGACGACTGTTAACAGTGCGTCTCCCCAGAATGTGGTAGAGAGATTGGCTTGTGCCATCATCGATCTAACCATGTCCAATAGCTTCCTATTCCTTCTCTCTACAACACCATTTTGTTGTGGAGTGTAAGCCATTGTGTACTGCCGAACAATTCCAACATTTTTGTTATATGATTGAAATATTTCAGACGTATACTCGCCACCTCTATCATATCGAAGGATGTTAATCTTTTTCTCAAGCTGATTTTCTACTTCAACTTTATATTTAAGAAAACAATTAAAAGCCTCAAATTTGTGTGAGATGAGATACACATATATATCCATAGCGCGAGTAATCGTCAATGAAAGTGACAAAGTATTGATATCCGTTTCTGGTATGTACATTAAAGGGTCCACAGATATCTGAATGGATTATCTCTAGTGTGCCCTTAGACTTAGCCGCTTTAGAAAATAGTTTTTTCGAAGTCTTCCCAGACACATAATGTTCACAAAATGGCAAATCAACTTTGGATAAGGAGTCTAACCGACCAGAACGTACTAGTCTTGTTATACGATCCTTTCTGATGTGACCTAACCTCACGTGCCATTTTTGAGATTCAGATACTACAGTTTCATTCGACATAGCAGATAAAGCAAAAGGAGCATTATCAATATCTATGTCCAGAATAAATAAATCTGAAATTAAAATTTTCCATGCAAAGATGAGGTTATTTAGTCAAAAGAAACTCATGTCCCAAAAAACCAAATATCAAAACCATCAAATAATAACCTAGAAATAGAAATTAAATTCTGACGCATCCTC
>JAJHSJ010002547.1:0-46160 GCA_021015155.1 Magnolia officinalis
AAAACCTAACAACAAGGATAAAATGACCAATTTACCCTTCCTTTCATAATACCAACGACAAAACGAAGTTATGAGTACGAAGCCACCTGTGCAATAATGCTCGCTTACATACCACACATGCTCCATTAAATCTAATCCATCAATCAACTTAATCTCGTATATGTTTTACAAAAAAAATCTAATTCAACTAGCATGTGGGCCCTAATATTATTTTGCAAACTATAGCACATCTGACAGGTGTGGATCCATGAGTGTGTACTCACGTAGTGTAGATTTGCTAATGCATATGCGGTCCTTGTAACTCTCTGCAGTGCGCACCACTCACGCAATCATGATAATCATAAAATTTGCCAAACGGTTCCCGTTTTATATTCTAGTGCTGCCTTTTGACAAGAGTCATGCATGTTAAAAGATAAATCCTGCTAATGTATGGCTGAGATCATCATTGGCTTGGCATATTACTATTTTGGTAGTTTTGGAGCCTTACCGGGGGAGACGAGGACTTGATCCAGAAAAAGGTAAAGGACCTGTGGGATCCACCGTAATGTATATGATCCTTTATCCACCCCATCTAGCTAATTTTTTAAGATTATTTTACAAAGCTCAACCGTACCACAACACAATAAACAATGTGGATAATGACGTGCATTGTTGAAACTTTATTAGGGCCCACCATAATGTTTATTTGCCAGCGAACCTGTTGATAGGTTCATTCTAACTTGGACGAAGGAAAACAAAATATTAGTTTAATCTAAAACTTTTCTCCTGCCCATGAAGTTTTTAGCTGTGGGTGTTCAATCTCTACTATATGGTTCACTTGGAACTTAGATACGTCTGATTTTTGGGATCATGCACTAAAATGATCTATAAACATGTATAGACAGTGTTGATAAAACACATACATCAAGGTAGGCGCAATAGAGATCTTAACTGAACCAACTTGGTCTTGGACAAAAATCCACCTCACCATTTGGTTGCGGATTGCATAGGAGAGCCTAGCCAGAAGTTCTTTCGCTGGAATGCTGGTCGGGGCCTACCATAATATGTTTGTGAGAAATTCATTTTGTTCATTCATTTTGCGAGCTCATTTTAGGACAAGCACGAGCAACTAAAATTGACCGAGATTCAAAACTCTAGAGAAAAATTGGATATATATATATATTATATATATATATATATATATATATATATATATATATATAATATATATATATATACACACTTACTGTTGAAACCTTCTAGGTATATACTTTCATGTTTATATGCCATCCAAACCATTTATAAGGTCATTCATGCGATGATGAAGTAAACACATAAGGTATAGCCTGATACAAAACTTTTATATATGGTTGTACCAATTTAACGATGGTCATTGAATCTCCACTAATTACTTTAACGTGGCCCACTTAAATTTTTGATCTGCCTCATTTTTTGTCACATGACCTAAAATGAGCTCCGGATGGACAAAGTAGATTCTCACAAACATCAAGATTGGCCCCACCTAGCATCCCAGATCAGGAACTTGGTCTGTCAGGAAACCAATTGTCAAACTTAGCAAAGACCGGGAGTGGATTAGGTGAGACGTCAGACTCACCCAAGAAACTATTCCATTACTGTGCGGCCCACCTTGATGTATGGAGCATATATCCACATTGTTCATCCCTTTTTCCTAGATCACTTTAGTGATTATCCTAAAAATAAAACCTATCCAATCATCAGGTGGACAATAACATAGAAAATAATGGTGATTGATCCTTAATGGGTTACACAAATTTGGATAAAGTTGAAATTTGTTTTTTTCCCTTCATACAAGCAAGCGTTTGTGACCTTATAGACATATTGGATGGAAAATAAACATTACATGCAAAAACATTAAGTTACAACCTAATATTTTTTATTAGTAGGATGTTCAATAACCACTGTTTCGTATGGTTTGGCCCACCTAATTGTAGGATCTGCTTATTTTTTGAGATAATTCCCTGAAATGGTATGTAAAAATAGGGGAACGTCATGGATACATAATAAATACATCAAGGTAGGCTCCATGGTAATGGCCGCACCGTCTTTAGTGCTCAACTAATCCATTCACGGTCGAAAATCTTTGATACTCTTGCATGGCTCGGCTTCTGTGGAGGAGATCACTGTCTGTGGGGCCCACCCTGGTGTATATTTCTTACATCCACGCCGTCCAACCATTTAACAACTCATGATTTTAGGGCATGGTCCAAAAAATTAAGTAGATCTAATTCTCATATCTCCGTGTGACCTAGTCAACAGGTTGGATGGTAAATAAACATTACAGTGGGCCGAAGGAAGTTTTTAACGGTGGGCATTCAATCGCTACTGTTTTCTTATAGTGTGGTCCATTAAAGATTTTGATCTGTCCAAAAAATAGATGAATGGAAAGGATAAAACACATATATCTAGGGTCAGTAGGCAATCTGCGTCCAGATGGGGAGATCCACGAGGCCAGGGGCTCAGTGGGCCTACTGTGATATATATGCTTTTTTCCACACCATCCATCTATTTTTCTGTACCATTTTAAGTCACAGATCTAAGGCTCAAGTGGGCCATACTATAGGAACCAGTGGAAATTAGATGCATACTGTTGAAATTTTTTTAAGGCTGCAGAAAGCTTTGATCAAACTGATATTTGTGTTTTACTTTCATCCAGGTACGTGTGACTCTACGAAGAGGTGAGATGAAAAATAATCCTTGAACGTAGATCTTAGGAATGTTTCAACAATAGTCATCCATCGCCTGTTACTTTCTGTGGTGTGGTTTACTTGAGCTTTGGATGCACCTTATGTTTTAGGCTTATGTTTTAGAATAATCTAAAAAAGTTGATAGACGGTGTGGATCTAACACACAAAATTATGGTGGAGTCCGAGCGTTCTACAATTTAAAAGATAGTAGTATATTAAGCAATTTATTTGAAAGAGAAAATCTCTCAAACCATTAACAAAGACTTAGAAAATAATAATAATAATAATAATAATGGAGCACCTTCCTCAGCGTGGATTATAAGTTATACATTCATTATTATTATTAATTTTATAATAATCAAGCACTGAATGTATGGACGTGGATTTTCTGTGCGCAAGGGTGTTGGGTGGGGCACAATGCCATATTTTTCAAAAATCCATCCCTTCCATCCGTATTGAGAGCTCATTTTAGGATATTAGACCAAAACTTAGTGGATCCAGAATTCAATTGGGCCACACAAGAGGGGAAATTGGGAAAAGACATGGCTACCGTTGAAATATTCCTAAGCTCCACGTTGATGTTTATATACCATCCAAACCGTTTATAAGGTCATTACCACTGGGAGAAAGTGAAAATACACAAAAATTAGCCTCAAACAAAACTTTTATGTCGAGAAGTATGTTTCAACGGTTCTCATTGAATCCCCACAGTTTCCTCTCATGTGGCCCACTTAATTTTTGGATACACTTTATTTTTGTTCAAATATCCTAAAGTGATCTGTAAAAATGAATGGATGGATTAGATTTCTCAAAAACATGTTGGCGGGCCCCACCTATTATCGTCATGCAGGAAATCGGCATCCTAAATATATCACTTCGGCACCGCGGCAAGGTGTCATGTCACGGCTTACGTGGGTACTTTGTATTTTGTGCACAAACCTTAAACAGTAAGGCAATATTTAGGGCTGTTTGTTTTTTCGTGATGCGGCATACGTGGGGTACTTTGTATCCTGTGCACAAACCTTCTGTGCACGAACCTTAGACAAGAAGTCAACGTCCAGGGCTGTTTGATTTTCCATGATATATGTAAATCACAGTGAGTAAGTAATTATTACCTTTTCACCTTATTTCTTATTTGAAAATATTGAGAGTAATTCTATCTTAAAAATTGAAATAAAAATGTTGACTTAAATATGTTGACCCCACCATATTGTATATGATATATCCACATCGTCCATCTATTTTATTAAAACATTTTGACGCATGAACCAAAAAATGAGGCAAATCCAATACTGAAATGGCCCACATAAAAGGAAACAGCAGACTTAATTTGTCCACCATTGAAAATTATTTTCTTCATTGAGTCGACATTGAGGTTTTTTCATCATCTAACCCCTTCATAGGGTCACACAGGCGTGGATAAGGGAAAAACACAAATATCAGCTTGATCCAAAACTTTTAAGAGCCCCACGAAGATTTTAATGGTAGGCGTTCGATTCCCATTGTTTCATGTGGTGTGGTCCACTTGACGTTTGGATTTGCCTCATTTTTTTTGTTCATTTCATAAATTCGGCTGGCATAACAAATGAGCAGTGTGGATAAGTAGCATACATCATGATAGGCCCTACATTGATATCGTAAATTTCTTGTTTTAAGTGTTGAAAAAGTAAGTTGTCACATGCATTGAGAAAGATGTGGTAATTACCTAGGTAAAAAATTATTACCCATTTACATGGTAATTACATTTGAGCTGGAAAATCAAACATGCCTTTAATGGTTTTAAGAAATCTACTTTGTCCATATGTTTTATGATATCATTTTATAATATATTGTAAATAATTTTTTATTTTTTAAAAAAAAAAAAATCTGAACGGAGTGGATTTCTCAAAAACATCGCGGTAGGTAGGACCCGAATTCAGTAATTACCTGAATTAACCGCCTTTCTCCGAAAAATCAAATAACTTGTGGGTTTGATTGTACACCACTCTTTCTCTCCACCGTCTTAAACCCAAGTAATCCCCAGCCTCTATAACTAGAAAGTATAAACGATAAGCCAAGTTTGATTTGAACGAACCATCAATCTTCCCCTTCCCATGGAAACTAACTGTCAATTGAGCCACTGACCATGCTTGGTGCGAGCCCATTCTCATTTATATCCATACTAGCCATTTTCTTCTTAAGCATCAGCACTGCAATCTCAATCATCCGATCACATGACGATCCATGGACCTTGGCCTTCGTGCTCTTCCTCTATGTATTGCTGATGCTATTATTTTGGTGCTTGCATGTGTATGACTGAAGTTCTGAGAAGAGGGAGAGATTGAAGATCCCTATACAGGTGTTCACTACAAGAAAAGGGGGCTTTAGCCTCGGTTCAAAACCATGGCTAAAAAGGTTAAAAACTGAGGTTAAAGCCTTTAGCCTCAGTTTTGCCTTAGTTATCCAAACCGATGTTAGAACCACCATAGCTATAGGCTTTAGCCTTAGTTTTAGCAACCGAGGCTAAAATGACTTCTATAGCCTTGGTTCTTCAATAATCTTTTTAGCTTCAATTGTCTCGAAATGAGGTTAAATCAAAATTTTAGCCTCGTTTCTAACCGAGACTAAATCTAAATTTTATATCAGTCATAGATCGACCATGCTCCCAACTGATTTACAGATAGTGAGGTTCGTTGATCAAGTCAACGCCCGCCTCGGGTCCCGACTTAGGGTTGACCTAAAAATTCAAGAAATCTTCTAACGTCCTAAAAGATCTCTCTTAAGATCTTCAAAGGATAATATCGAATCTCGAAGATCTCAGGAATTGCTCATTTCGTGGACATCTCGGATGACAGCCAAGATATATATTAGGCAAGAGTCCTCCGAAATGGTATTATGGTTCTCCTATAAATATAGAGGTACTTCCCACCATCCAAGGTACGTTCACTGAAAAATCCTAAATATACGACTGATCTCTCTTTTCTGGATATCCTACCCTACTCTATAAGACCTCGATTCTAACTTAGGCATCGGAGAATCCCCTGTATTAGTCAGGGCCTCCTTTGTCTTTCTTTGTACTTTTGTAGGTCCGGGAAAGGTCTATAAAAAGGGTCTACCAGAAAATTGCATCAACAGTATTTTCGGTGGTTTTGGATTGCACCTTGACCCTACCCAGACAACTTGATCCTGATAAAGGATATGTGAGACCCACCATAATGTATATATTTTATCCACCCCATCTAACCATTTTATTAGATTATTTTACGGGAAGAGCTCAAAAATGAGTTGGACCCAAAAGCTCAACTGGACCACACCACAAGAAACAATGAGAATGATGATGCCCATCGTTGAAAATTTCTTAGGGCCCACCATGAAGTTTATTTTCCATCTAACCTGTTGATAGGGTCATTCTAAACTGGATGAAGGGAAACACAATATTAATTTAATCTAAAACTTCTCTGGCGCCCAAAAAGTTTTTAACAGTGGAGCCCACCATGATGTTTGTGAGAAATACACTCCATTCATCCATTTTGTGAACTCATTTCAGGCAGTGCAACAAAAAATGAGGCAGATCCAAAACTCAAATGGCCATACGAATTTTTCGACGATGGTCATTGAATCTCAACTAATTACTCTGATGTGGCCCACTTAAGTATTGGATCCACCTCATTTTCGGTCGTATCTCCTAAAATGAGGTCGCAAACGGATGGACATGGTGGATTTCCTACAAACATCACGGTTGGCCCCACCTAGCATCCCAAAGGAGGAACTTAATAGGTCAAAAACCCATAGTTAAACTTAGCAAAGCCTGAGAGCGGATTAGGTAAGACTTGGACTCACCCAAGACTGTGGGGCCTAGAGCTGGGCAGGACCTAACTCGGCGGATCCGACTCGACCGACTCGGTTGGATCTGACTCGACCTGAACCGAATGCCAGTTTCGGATTGGATCAAGGAGACCCACGCGGATTCGAATTCCAACCGAGTCGAGTTCGGGTTACATAGTAACCTGACCCGACTCGAACCGAAATCTAATTCGGTCGGACCCGATCTAATCCGAAACCCGACTCGGACCGGTAATCGGGTAGTATATATTCAAAAGAAAGAAAATCCTAAACCTACCTGTCCCTAACCCTAGCAGTCTACTGTCGCACCCAACCCGATCTCGGCATCCCATACTCCAGCACCCTTCCATCCTCTCTCTCTCTCTCTCTCTCTCTCTCTCTCTCTCTCTCTCTCTCTCTCTCTCTCTCTCTCTCCTTCACCTGTCCGCACAGGCAACAACCCAGGTCCGGTCACCCGTCCACACAAGCAGTAGCCTAGGTCCGGTCACCTATCCGCACAGGCAATAGCCCCAGTCCGGCCACACGTCCGCACAGCAACATTAACATACATGTAATTTATTTTTATTTTTATTAAATGGTTTGGCCCGCTGTGGTTCATCCGGGCCAACTCGGGATCGGCCTGGGCTCGCTCCATGGTGCGACTGGCCTTGACCCGATCTAGTTGAGCTTTTGACCCGATTCGAACCGTAGCCAACTCGATCTGACTTAGTATCTCTGACCGGGTCAGATTCGCTTTAGATAACCCTAGCCAAGATCCGGTTTGGATCGAGTCAGGCCCGCTGGACTCGGTCCTGAGTCAAATCGAGTTCGGGTCAGGGGTTTCACAATACTGGATCGAGTCGAGTTGGACCGATGCGCACCTCTAGTGGGGCCCACCTTGATGTATGGATTATTTATCCACATTGTCCATCCATTTTTCCAATCGATCACTTTAGACAATTATCCTAAAAATAAAACCGATCCAATTATCAAGTGGACAGTAACATAGGAAATAGTTAATGGGTCATTAAAGATTTGGATGAAGCTGAAATTTGTTTTTTTTTCCCTCCAGGCAGGCTTATGTGACCTTATAAACAGATTGGATGGAAAATAAAAACTATGGAAATATCAGGGTGCACCCTAAAAAAATTTTAATGGTATGATGGTCAATAACCAGTGTTTCCTATGGTATGGTCCACCTAATTATTGGATCTGCTTCATTTTTCTGGGATAATGCCCTAAAACGATATAGTGAATAAATACAGCAAGGTGGGCTCCATGTTAAGGCCGCACCATGTTGAGTGCTCACGTTATCCGTTCAGTCTTTCTAGAAAATTTTGATGCTCTTGCATTGGGGCTTCGGAGGATGAGATCAGTGACTCTAGGGCCCACCCTGATGTATGTTTCTTACATCCACACCGTTCAATCATTTTGACAGCTTATGATTGTAGGGAATAATCCAAAAAATTAAGTAGATCAAATTCTCATATTTCCGTGTGTGACCTAGTCAAAGGGTTGGACGGTAAATAAATATTACAATGGACCCAAAAAAGTTTTTAATGGTGGACATTCAATTACTACTGTTTTCTTGTGGTGTCGTCCATTAGAGATTTAAATGTCTTATTTTAGGGTTTATATCATGAAATAATCTGAAAAAATAGATGGATGGTATAGATAAAACACATACATTATAGTAGGTCAATGGAGCACTGTCTCGTAGCTACCTCGATGCTGGCAGCGTCGCGTCAGTAGGCGATCCGCGCCAAGATTGGGAGATCCACATAAGCCGCGGTCGGGATGAGTGGGCCTTCGTGATATAAATGTTTTTTTACGCCATCCATCCATTTTTCTATACCATTTTAAGTTATATGACAAATAACGAGGCAGATTTAAGCCCAAGTGGGCCACACTATAATAATTAGTGGAAATTAGATGCTAACTGTTGAAAACTTTTTTAGCCCAGGGAAGGCTTTGATCAAGCTGATATTTGTGTCTTCCTTTCATCCGGGTTTGCGAGACCTTATGATTTAGATGACAAATAAACCTTGAAGTGAACCTTAGGAATGTTTTGACGTTGTTTATCTCCATTGCTTTATGTGGTGTGGTCCACTTTATTTTTGGATGTTTCTCATTTTTGAGCTCAATCTCTAGAATAATCTTAAAAAAAAGTTGATGGATGGTGTGGATCTAACACATAAATTATGTCAGAGTTAGAAAGTTCTACAGGTTAAAAATTGAGTTAAAAATCGCTAGTCCACTTACAGCCCTTCTCAAAAAAGATTCCTTTCATTGGAATGATCAAGCTAACCAGGCTTTCGTAAACCTCAAGAAGGCCATGACAAATCCTCTTGTGCTGGTTTTACCTAATTTCTCAATGCCCTTTACAGTGGAGTGTGATGCATCAGGTGGTGGAATTGGTGCAGTCTTAATGCAAGATGGTCATCCAATTGCTTTCATTAGCCAAGCCTTGCAAGGGAAAAGTCTAGCATTATCCACATACGAAAAGGAAATGTTAGCCTTGGTCCATGCAGTCCAGAAATGAAGGCCATACTTACTTGGCTGACGGTTCATCGTCCGTACTGACCACAAAAGTTTGAAATTTCTCTTAGAGCAGCGGATCGCCACGCCAGCGCAACAAAAATGGCTTGTCAAACTCATGGGTTATGATTACAAGGTAGAGTACAAAAAGGGTGTGGAAAATGTTGCGGCCGATGCTTTATCTAGAAGGCATGAAGTGGGGGAGATCCTAGCTTTGTCCACACCTATCTCTGATTCGTTAAAAGCAATTAAGGAAGATTACCATAGTGATCTAGTAACTCATGACCTCGTTCAGCTTTGGAATACAGGCCAGCTAGATACTAAAAGATGTGATATGCTTGATGGGCTCCTGTTTTACAAAGGACGACTATTTGTTGGTTCTGCTCAATCAAGAACCAAATTAATGACTGAGTTGCATGCTTCACCCACTGCTGGTCATGTGGGGTTTCACAAAACGTGGCAACGAATCAAGAAACAGTTTTATTGGCCATGTATGAGAAGAGCAGTAAAAGAGTTTATCATGGAATGTGATACGTGCCAGCGAAATAAATATGAGAATACCTCCCCAGCAAGTCTCCTCCAACCCTTGCCAATTCCCAACCGTATTTGGACAGATATTGCTATGGACTTCATTGAGGGTCTTCCTCTTTCGCAGGGGCATTCTGTGATCCTTGTGGTAATAGATCGTATGTTCAAATACGCCCACTTTATAGCTCTTAGTCATCCTTACATGGCTAAGTCAGTTGCACAAACTTTTGTGGACAACGTATTTAAGCTCCATGGGATGCCGCAGTCGTTAGTCAGTGATCGTGACCCAGTTTTCACCAGTGCATTTTGGCAGGAGTTGTTTCGTTTGCAAGGAAGTCAGCTACGCATGAGCTCGGCATATCACCCCCAGACCGATGGTCAAACGGAAGTTCTGAACCGATGCTTGGAAGGGTACTTACGTTGTTTCTGTAGTCACAAACCCAAGGAATGGGTTCGCTGGCTCCCTTGGGCTGAATGGTCGTATAATACATCGATTAATTCGGCAACCAAGATGACTCCTTTTGAGGTCGTCTATGGGCTCCCTCCTCCTTCACTCTTGAGCTATGTACCAAGAACTACAAAAGTGCAAGCTGTGGATACTGAGTTACAACAACGGGATGTTATTCTTCAGCTTCTCAAAGATAACATCATTAAGGCTCAGGATCGTATGAAGAAATTTGCTGATGCTCGTCGAACTGACCGTGAGTTTAAGGAAGGAGACTGGGTTTAACTTAAGCTACAGCCTTATCGTCAGAGTACAGTCGCTCAACGTCGTTCTATAAAGCTATCGTCAAGGTTCTATGGCCCTTATCAAGTTCTGCAGCGGATTGGTCTAGTTGCTTACAAACTCGCCCTACCTGAAGGGTCTAAAGTTCACCCAGTGTTTCATGTATCTCAGCTTAAACGAAGAATAGGACTGGCTGTTCCTTTACAGGTGACTCCACCTACCTTACTGCTTGAAGATCTCTTAACCAAGGAACCAGAATATGTTTTAAATCGTCGCATGGTGAAGAGGAATAATAAGGCTGTTACTGAACTTTTGATTCAATGGCGAAATTATCCACCTGAAGAAGCGACATGGGAAACCTTCACTTCTGTTAAGGAACGATTCCCCACTTTTAACCTTGAGGACAAGGTTACCTTTAAGGGGGAATGATTGTTATAAGAGGGATTTTAGGCACTGTTTGAATAAGTCTCAGTTGAATAGCATTTGAATAGGCCTTAGGAATAGGCATTTGAATAGGCCTTAGGAATAAGCATTTGAATAGGCTTTTGTTGAATAACTCTTTCTAACGTTAGTGAACGTTATAATAAGCACTGTTAATTTGTTAATTTCCTCATTTTTAGCTCTTTTTGTTAATGCATTTCTTGTATATAAGTTGTCTGGAATGAATGAAAAGATGGGACATTTGTTATCAATTCTTGATAGAGCTGTTTGGAGGAACGGTTCCCCTCGAAGAGAACCATTATCCCATCTATTCTTCTAATTCATGCAGCCATAGGCCGACGAAGGAGATTCAGGCCTATCACCTAATTCTGATATGGGATTCCGAAATTCTGGACCTCAGATCTAGGGGAAAAAATCCCTAATTCTTTGTTCTGGCTTTGGAGTTCTTGATCTGAAAACCCCAATTATGATTTCGAGATTCGAAATCCCAACATACCTGATTTGGGAATTCGAAATCTTGATTGCAGGATTCAGGGATTCGAAAATCCTTAATTGATCTAATCGATCCTCCATACCTGATGCACTGTGTCTCTGATAACAACTGTAATACTATATGCGAAATTGCAAGGACCGTGTTGTGCATCGGATATGGAGATCAAGAAAACTGAATACATGGCGTACCTGATTGAGATGTCATTGTTGTAGATAGGATCACTGGGGTCTTCATTTCCTTACACCCTTTAGAGAAGATACAATGGGCTTGAACTTCTTTCGGTGGCGTAGGATTGGGGACCCAACTCTATTTTATACTAATGAGGGTAGAGGAGTTTGAAACCCATCAAAACTCCTCTTCCTGAAGGCTCCATACGAATTGAGAATCCCAGTTCCTATATGATACTGCGTCCGTATCACAGTAGAAGCACACCACCCCTTACATGAATTTCTAAATGTATCACCACTTAGTGGGGCCCACTGGTGCACCCGATCACACTATCCAACCTTTAGGCTAATCCAGACCGTTGATCAATAAGACCCACCTTATAGGATTCTTAGATCCCAAACTAGTAAGTACGTGAATTAACTGCCTTTCTCCGAAAAAACAAATTACAATTTGGTTTTGTTGATGCAGAAATTCAGTCATCCCTTCCTAGTCCGTGAACCTGCACAAAGAGCGGACAAAGAAGACCTTGGCTCATATGCCGAGGACCCTCCGATGGTAGAGTCAGGAAAGCTGGGTCTAGTTTAAAGTACGGGAGCTGGGGCTAGAGATTGTGCATACCTTTTCCTTTGAGGTCCTTACCCTTATATAGGTGGGAAGAGGCGGTGGCGTGGAGGGGGTTCGTCCTTACTTTGGTGGGGATAGAATCCTAGTAGGATTCTTTGTTTACATATACGTGGATTTTTCTAGAGTGTCGATGGAGAGATCCACGTTTGGAGTTGGGGTTGGTGATGCTTGGTTGAGCTCGTCCCGATGTCGGTAGTGTGCCCTGGTCGGTCGCGCTAGTCGAGCCCTTATCGTGAGCTGGTCCTCAATGAGGTCGGGCACGGCCTCCTTATTGAGGTCGGCCACAGCCTATCCGCTGTAGTCCAGCTGCACTACACCAAAATATCAATTTTGGAACGAAACCTGATTTTGGTTCTGGAACGGTTTAACGTTTTAAGCCGTTTTAGATTTCAAACCGTACCAGAACCAAAATAAATAAATAAGTAAATAAAACTCCCGTTCCCTCACCTCTCTCTCTCTCTCTCTCTCTCTCTCTCTCTCCTGCCTCCATCACTCCCGATCTCTCTCCCGCTCCCTCACTCCCTCCCTCTCAATCTCTATCCCTCTCCCTCTCTCTCCCGCTCCCTCACGCCTGATTTCCCTCTCCCTCTCTCTCTCTCTCTCCCCTCCCTCACTCCAGATCTTCCTCCCTCTCGATCTTTCTCCCTTATTCTCTCTCATTCAAACCTAATTTGGGCCATTTCTTCTGTAATCGGCAGTTCCCCTTTTTTTGGAACGTCTCGTCTTTCTTCTGTGAAGATTTCAGATTTTGGAGTTCACATCGACGGCTTTGGCGGTTCTTCCCGCCTCCGGAAGCTTCAGATCGCCGGATTTCAAGCTTTTTCCGCCGAATTCCAAGCCGAAGCTCGGATTTTCTGGTGGATTTTCCAAGGTGCGTCGTTAATTTGACAGAAATCCAAGAGTTAATTGATTTTGTGTAATCACGAAATTGCCCTTGCTTGATTGGGATTTGGGAGGGAGGGGACGGATGCTTCCGTAGGTGTGTGGTCTCTGCTAGGATGGTAGGAAATCACAGGGGCAATATCGTCATTTTATTCTAGGCAGAAACTGATGGATCTCGAAATTGTATACGACCGTTCCACCGAGCTGCCCCGGAGAAAGGAATGACTTGTTTTGTCCTTGAGATTTTCGTCTATCCTGGTGTGATTTACTTGGGTGTCTAGAGAACCACAGTGGCAAAATGGTCTATTGGTATTGGTCTGTCCATTCCATCCAGTGTGTTGATTTATGAATGGTTTGGATTTACACACAAAAGAGCCAGAAAAATCTTTTATTTTCTGATGTTGGATACATGGATGTTTTTGCCCTCTAGCAAATGGGGAGGACATGGTAAGATGATAATTCAATGCATCTGGCGGTCTGAACTGTCTGATTTCGGCCATGGATTTGATGCAAAAAATCACTAAAATCCAGTTAATGATTTTTATTTTTATTTCCACCATTACACAGTTAGTATTGTTTGATCTCCATGTTTTCTGTTCTTTGATACTTTTATGGGCCCTATTAATTAAAGAGACATTCAGATCATCTCAGACATGTGGCACATGTAAATAAACTTAGTAGGATGAAATATTCTTCTTTGGTGGACCTTATCCCTCTCTTAGTAGATAAGAGTTGATAGATGTCTGATGGCCCCCAAATAGATGGGATAAGGCTATGAGAATGATTAGGTATATAGTTCTTGGATTGCTAAATGTCTCTGGATTGTGTCCATGTCTTAGGTTGTTTTGGCAGAAGAAGTATCCATGTAAGGTCGATCACCTTAAACCGGCCTCGCCAATTGTGTATTTACCATATTATCTGCTGTTATGAACTTCAAAAACATGCCTTGTGTAGGTGTAGTCGACACTCGCATTGCAAAATCTGCAGCCTAAGATCAAAGCTATCCAAGAAAGATATACAGGCAATCAGGTAAGCACAACTTCTTATAGCTTTTGTTACGTGGAGAACTTTATACATTACCAAGCACGACTTGTTTGCATGACCCTTGTGTGAATGGCAGAAGCAGCTTGAACAAAACAGTTTTTTTGTGCATTTAGATCTCTGATGTGCTCTTTCAAATATTCTCCTCATGAATGCTTTCTGCTAGCTAATCATAATTGAAAGCATGCTGGTTTATCAGGAATTTAAGTAAAGTGCATATCCATTTTTTTAATAGTTGATGGAGAACATATAACTGCTTTAGATAGAAATGGGTGGATCTGAAGAACCTCACCACACCAAAATTAGTTCCACCCATGGTTGGAGTGGACAACACGACCAAAAATCTTCTTTTCTTTTTGGTAAATTGAAATTCGTTACATGCCCACTTTATCAGTTATAATATCTGGACTGCAACATTTTGGGATGTAGGAGGAACTTAGTGCAAATGCTATATTAGTTGTGTCAATTGCTGCTTGTAAAGCTAGTGCTGCTGAAAAGGAGGAAAGTTTTTTTTTTTTTTTTTTTTTTTTATATGGTTATTGACAAGCTGACCTGTTTTTAAAGCCATGCCCCAGGCGATTTTTTCCTGTGTTTCAATTTTCATTTGCTTCAATGTTTCTAGTACTTTTTATACTACTGCTCTTCAAAAATTTTACTATTTTTTTATGAAATACAACTAGGAGCAATTTCTGGCCACTAGGCAGAATCCTCTCCCCAAAGTCAGAGCCAAACTTAATGGAAGAGGAAGAAGAGAATGAAGCGAGAGCCACCCAAAGACACCATGTGCATCCCCTATTTTGGGTCAGTTTTATTTATTTATTTTATATATGGGCTGACCTTATTGTACAGGTTCTTTTTTTTTTTCTTTTCTTTTATATATGAGCACATCTCACTTTACATATGCATGCAGCTCATTCGATGAGTGGATTGGCTTAGTCAGGCCACTTACACAATGCAGCCAGCCTATACCTAGATCTCACACCAATGTTTCTACACTCACACATGTAGTTTGTTGCATAGGGATGAAAATGCAGTGAACGTTGAACTTTCAAATGATTCTGGTTTTAATTTCTACATGCCAATTTCACTTACCTTTTATCTATGCAGGGAACTGCAAAAGCCTACCAACTGTGATATGCCAAAATGACAATTTGAATGCTATTTGAAATGCTTATAGATTCCTACCAACTGTCCATGCTCCACATCGAAGTCATGCTTTTACTATTATCATTATCAAATTCTTTTTTTACAAACATCATGTCAGACTTCTTTTTATTATATTCCAATTTTCTGTTTGATTTTTTATGTCCAGAGATACAGGTTCATTAACGAAAGAATTCCATTGATGCGTTGCTTGCCAAATAGGTCGTCCTTGCACCCCAAATGACAACCAAGGTGAAAGGCCTTTTAAAAGGTATGTGATTTGCAATTTTAAAAGGTCTTTTTTATGATTTTTTCAGTGCTTCTTTATGTAATTTTTGGAAATTTAATCTTTTAAGCATGCCTAGTTTTTGCCCCCCAAAATCAGCTTGGGTTTTGTGGTTTTCTCTATTTTCTTTTGTTTTGGCTTTTGTTTTGGTATTGGATTTTTTCTTTTAATTTATCTAATTTCTTTTCTGTTTTTTCAGGGTTGGGATTGACAATGATGCTTGTAAGAATGAAACCGCTATTCAAGTAACCTGGAATACCTTTTCACTAATTACTGGTTTGGTTTTGGGTTGGGAATTTGAATCAGGAGAGAAACATTCAGTGTTTCTGTTTTTTGATTTTCCAAAAAGTTGTTTATATATAGGGTGCATTTGGTTGCACCAAATATAATGCAATTTCTTGATGTTTTGCACTAAACTAGACTGATTAATAATGAAATAGTATGAAATTTCATGATATTTAGTGCACCCAAGCACACCGTTACTGATTTTTTGTTCTTCTATGATATTCATGATCATTTTCTGCTGCAAATTGCTTCCTGGGCTTGTTCAATGTGAATCATCCTTTTTTTAAAATTGTTCTTTATTATTTCTTCACTTGTACAGGCACATTTGTAGACAAATGTAGTAGAATTATTGAATGGGCAACACTTTCTTACACTTTCAATTTTCAATAGTACCTTGCATCCAGGCCAACCAGCTTTTTAAACCATAATAGCCTTCACTACACCAAAATGTATTATTGCAGGTCAGACATTAAGGCTTCTTTGCCTTGACTCTTCCGTGGTTTGATCATAATCCAGCAAATGTTTGAGCTTAGTAATCTGATATATCTATTGCCATTTCTGTCATTCTACAAGAATACAATCATTACCCAGGAAATCTGGATTATCAGTCAACAATTTCTTTTTCCCGAAGTTAGGTGGGTCCACTATGTAGCTTGGCCCTTACACAAATTCAGGTCATCTGCTCATCAAAATGTGGTTAGATTAATGATGCACACATACTGTTCGATAAAATGCTCGTGAGAGATGTTTCCGAGATAAATGTGGTTCCTCTAGAAGTGTTTTCTCTTTAGCCCTTGCCAATGTAGTTCTTTGGGTTGGGCTGCAGCCCTTGTAATTTTTCTGCTTCCTCTTTCTGTCTTTTTTGTTGTTTGTTGTTCTTTTTCTTTCAGCTTTGCCATTTTTAATAAAGTTGTCATCTTGTGTACCACACACATGGCACATGTTTTCCGAGTGACATGAATATCACAACGAACAAGGAGCTTGCTGATGCCTTGGTTTCTCATCCTCCTTATGAAGTTCCTATCTCAAAGACAAAAGTTATGCATCTCCATTGCCAGGTTCGATGCTGGTATCACAGAATTTCTATATGTAGTTTTATTGGCTTTTGTTACATCTATGATTTTGTATCCATCTTTTTGCATTCTTGTCTTCATTACTTGATGAAATCATGATATGAATGCAACATAGGAATTTCTTGGACCCTTTATCAAAGGTAGAATTAGTTTAGGTTTCTTGCAGGAAAAACGATTTTTGGTAAATCAGCTGTTTTTTTTTTTTTTTTTAATGGTTTTATAATTTGAAGATTTTATTTGGGGTGAATTATTAATTTTGGGTGTTGGGTGAATTTGGGTTCTTTTTTCATGTCTTAAATCATGCCATTATTCTGACTTTGGAAGATCACATGGTAGGTTGTTTGTCATTTTCCATGATTCTATTATCTATTTTGTGTTTTCTTTTGTAGATCTCTTACATTGGGGGGATCTGTATTTTGGTTTCATTTTGTAATGTTCGGTGAATGTTTTTTTTTTTTTTCATATCTGAAATCATGCTATTGTTCTGATTTTGGTAGATCACATGGTAGGTTTTTTTTTACATATCTGAAAAAAACTCACTAAGCTTACCTTGGTATACTCCTATATAGAGAGACCCACTGCCGAAGCTGAAGAAGCTGCCAAACCTTCGCATTCTCAGATTGCTTTGGTCTTCTTATCGGGGTAAGGAAATGGTTTGTATTCTAATTTCTGGCTGTTCATAGAGAATATTGATAAGCCAAGAGGTTTGAATTTTGTGATAAGTTTGATTCTTTCAAGTTGATATTGATTGAAAACGGTGATTTCCTAATCAGGACAAAAATTTATTCGCATTTGTAATATGTCTACAATTTTAGTAGATTTGTAATTTTTGGCTGTTTATTTGTAGTAATTGATCGATGGATTGGCTGTAAGATAGCATGAATGTAGTGACTGCCAAAAGGGAGCCGCATTTCAGGTGGGCCATAAGAAGATTTGCCAATAGCCCGGCCTGCCAGATAAGAAATTTCGTTTGGATACTCATTTTTTGCACAAGCGGATTCAGTGAGGCCGTGATTGTGGGCCCAACTTATTCTATTTTCTGTACATCCACGCCGTCTATACGTTTTGCCAACTCATTTTAGATCACGAGCCCGAAAATGAAGCATATTCAAAGCTCAATTGGACCACACCACAAGAAACAGTGGTGACTGAATGCCCACCATTTAAAAAGTTCTTGTGGGCCACAAAATTTGGATCGAGCTGATATTTGTGTTTTCCCATCATCCAGGTCTATGTGACCTTATCAATATAGGTTGGATGGCTAATAAACATTACGATGGGCCGTAGGAAGATGTACATCAATGCCACGTTAGGAAATGAGGCACCACCATTTCAGGAGTCTGCCTCTCTAAAGGTTGCAAGCTGACTGGAATGGATTTTTGTCATGGTTGGTTGTTCTGTTTGCATCTTCAGTTATTTTCAGGTTTTGACCCTTTCAATATAATTCTAGGCATAACTTGCAAGCATTTCATAGCTTTAAACAAACCATTTTAACAGTCTCTAGGATGCTTTTGTAGTACATCAGTGAATTTGCTCTAATTAGTCCATTTTTTGCCACATTTTGTAGGTGGAATATCAATTATCCATTCATTCATACATGTGAGGCTCATGTATGATTTGACTGGCCCATTTTGGCCTAAGCTGTATTCATCATGGCCCTGCCTCATGGACTCCTGAATACTTGCAAGTGTGCCAAGCACAAGCATCTTTCCTAATTCTAATTTTCTCCAAAAGTCAGGTCGGCCACATTGCAAGAAATAATAGGGATTGGACACTCACCATTGAAAATTTATTAGGGCTCACAAAAGTTTAAGACAAGGCTGATATTTGTGTTTTCTCTTCATCCTTGTGGACATCACCTGATGAATGGGTTAGATAGAACATAAACAGAATGGTGGGCTCCATAAAGGTCTTATCGATGGTGTTTCCATCCTCTAGTATTTCTTGTGGTGTGGCCCACCTAGGTTTTATTATCTACCTAGTTTTTTTTTATTAGCTCATGGACTACCATGACTTGACAAAACTGATGGATGAAGTGGATGTCACAAGGACATTGAGACTTTCTGACCTTTGTTACATCTAAAAAATATATCCTCCTAATAACTATGGTCTAAAGAGATTGAGACTTCTTAAGATCCATCAGCAACAAGTATTCCATGTTGCAGCTTTCCTTTAACAATTTCATACTTCTGGTAGGAATTATGGAACTACATCCAGGAGGGATCAATAGCATCCCAAGTAAAGCACGCATAGAAATTTGTATGGCTCCTCTTTGGTGAATAAAATTCAGTAAGACCCAGGATATTTTTAATATTTGTGATTTTGAAGGAGAAAAAAAGAAAGATATGGGTTCAGTAAGGATTCCTTCATTGAAATTCTGTTTTCTGTATAAGATGCCTTCATTAATTATATGGCGATTAATTATCTTTAATTTCTAGGATAATAGTTAGTATGACTTTAAGTTACCAATTAACTTCATTTTCTATAGTTATTTATATTCTTAGGTGGGAAGCGCCTTGTTCCTGTGGGTCTAGGAGATGATCAATGCATTGAGGGAGCTTCACACGCCATCTCCGCAAAGCTATAATTTAAAGTGCTAGCCTTTGTACTGTAGCTTATTTTATAAATTTGATTTTGCAATGAAACATCTTCAAGCACATTATTTTCTTATGTTTTTCTTTGGATTAATCTCTATTTTGATGGAATGTAATAAACTTTTGTTAATTTATTTCCTTTGATCCTAAAATTCGTGTTTATATCTAGGTTTAAAATTGTTCATAAAATTCCATCCTAAAATCTGACCGTTGGCAACGTTAAGAAGGTTTAATACCGTTTTTAAAATTTCGTTCCTAGACTGCTGGCACCAGAACGGTTTAAAACCGTTCCTAAAATTCCGTTTCGGAATTTGGAAACGGTACCCAAAACGGTTCTGAACCGTTCCTGTTTTTCTGCGACGCCTCATTTAGGAACGGTTTAGAACCGTTCCTGAAGCATTTAGGAACGGTTAAAAACCGTTCCTAAATGACGATTTTGGTGTAGTGTGGTCCTTATTGAGGTCGGGCACAACCTCCTTATTGAGGTCAGACACACAACCAGTGCAGCGGTCGAGTTGAGGTCGAGCACGTCCTAATCCTTGAGGTCGAAGTGGTTCAAGTTTGAGCTCGGCCACTTGTGGCTTAGGGTTCTTGACCTGGCCTGCCGACGTCCATAGTTCAGCATATTTCCCCTATAACAGGTTTGCTTGGTGACCACTCTCTCTCCACCGTCTTAAACACCAAGAAACCTCCAGCCTCTATAAATAGGAAGTATAAACTATAAGCTTGGGTTGATTTGAACTAACCATCAATCTTGCACTTCCCATGGAAACAGGACTGTCAATTGAGCAACTGACCATGCCCGGTGCGAGCTCATTCTCATTCATATCCATACTAGTCATCTGCTTCATAAGCATTAGCACTGCCATCTCAGTCGTCCGATCACGTGATGATCCATGGACCTTGGCCTTCGTGCTCTCCGTCTATGTACTGCTGATGCTATTGTTTTGGTGCTTGCATGTATATGATCGAAATTCTGAGAAGAAGGAGAGATTGAAGATCCCTATATGGGTGTTGGCCATGGCCCTCAACGTGGTCTTCGCCTGTCGGGTGTCGATGATCATGAATGTGGCCATGAAGTGTTTGGTGTGGGCCATGGCTATCTTCAGCAGCAGTTTGGGGTTTTACTTGTTCTTCATCTTCCCTGAGAAGACCAACAACCGTGAAGGCAAGTTATTGTGGCCCATCTCAGCGTCTCTCTCTGCTTGATGCCAAAGTCCGTTATTGTAACAGCGGATGGCTAGTTATTATTCCTTTTTATAAATATAGGATTGTAATATTATAATGTAGTTTTTTTTTTTTCATATATTAAAAGATTTTTAAGTTATACATCTGCGTAAATAAACTTTTTTTGGACTAAATCAGTATTAAATCAATACAGACAATTCAATGAGAATTCTCCAAAATCTCTCCAATTTTTTGAGTTATCATGGTATCACATCAGAGGTACATCTGGACATTGATCATTGAGTCCTCTGCTTGTATACCAACTCAGCGGTTCACCTCACAGTTAAAGCTAACGTTACCACCGGCCGTTACTCTGCATCTGATGAACCCAATCCACAACCCCCACTGACCTTCACCTCTGCCTACAGCCTCACAACCCAGCTGCAGTTCACATAGTTATTATTCATTTCCATAAATAAAAGATAGTAATATTGTAATTTAGTTTTTTTTTTTTTTTCATGTTGAGTAAGATTCATAAATTGTACATCTCTATAAATGAATCCATGATCTCGTGTTGTAACTTTTGTAAGTCTACTACCAAGGTATGAGTAAGGACCCAAATTTGGATTTTCTTTGTTTATGGGTTCATGCCCTAAATTGATCTAGCAAAATGGATGAACGGTGAAGATATAGAATAAATACTTTAAAGTGTGCCCTATGATAAGGGTCACACTGTCTTGACCTAATATGCTCCCTTTAATTATAGGGCATGATCCATAAGAGTCCTGCCATTGAATTACTGATGCAGGGATGAACGTGATGAGGTCACCTTCTTTCTCAAGGATAACTATTTCGAATCCACAAAGATTCTCTGGACTCCTCACATAGACTTCTCGAATCCACGAGGAAGAAAGCAAGAAAATAGAAATAATATTCTAGAAAATTCGTTAATTGATTGATTGATGAAATAAACGAGTTATCTACAAAAATAGGGATACCAAGCCTTGGAAGAAATTTCAGAATTAAACTACAACTAAAACCCTCTAAAATTCATAACTTACTATAAATAGTAAATTTGCTATTTATAGTAACTGTACTCTATGGCTTAACCACGTTATTCCCTTAATTCTAAAAACTTTTCATGTTGGACACAACTTCTAAAGCCCAACAAATGAAGAGTTGTAATCTAACCAAAACTTACTAAAAATAGTAAATTAAAACGGAAATAAACATGGAATTCGACAGTCAATCTGATGGAATCTCACAAATTCGGCATGGCCATCCCGGCATGGCCGGATTGGTTGGCTAAAGTAACTCGTCTTACCCCAAAAGCATATGGTACGTCGAGTAACTCATTCTGGTTTGCGAGATATGTCCGTTTTAAGGTTCTGCCTCCTATCTAGCATTCTTTGGTCTATGGTCGACATGAAAGCGTTGGCGACCCACTCTACATCAGAAACCCTCTTAGGATGTGGATCAGGTATTACCAACACCCTAGTGGTGGTGTCCATGAGTTGAGTGTGGTGGTGCTCAATATGATGTATATCTTATAATGAGGCCTCCATCTGATTTACTCTCCTTCTGGGGCATGAACCCAAAAATATTGAAGCAGATCCAAAGCTTAAGTGGACCTACCACATGAAATAGTGGTGATTGAACCCAACATTAAAAATTCCTTGGGGAAACAAAAGTTTTGGGATGATATTTGTGTTATCCCTTCATTCAAGTCCAAGTGCCCTTATCAATAGATAAGATAACAAATAAACAGTATGGTTGGCCCTCGAAAGGTTTCAATGATGGGTGTTTTTTATTCCAATACTGTTTCTTGTGTTGTCGTTCACTTGAGCTTTAAACCTACTTTATTTTTGAGTTCATGCCTCATGAGCTGGAAAAAATGAATAAACAGGATGCATATAAAAGCCATATATCGTGTAGACTCCACAGCGCCCTGCACATAAGCACACCACAACTGGTTTGGCAACCCCACCTAATCGTCCGTAATTCAGAGGCTAGACAGGCCCTACTTGATGGAAGTGGCTTGCGTCTTGCGCATGCGCCCATGGCTGGACGCAGCCTCTATGGTGCCCACAATGATGTATGGGTTTTTCCACCCCATTCATCCATTTTTTTTTTTTTCAGATCATTTTAAAATTTGGTAGTCCAATTACCGCACCACAAGAAGCAGCGGACATAATGAAACTTAACATTGAAACCTTCCTAGGAGCCACGTTGACGCTCATTTCCCATCTGACCTGTTCATAAGGTCATGTAGACCTTATGAAGTGAAAACACAAATATTAGATTGATCCAAAACTTCTGCTGCATGTTCAAGTTTCTAATGGTGAGAAATTAAGTAGTCCACTTGAGATTTAGATTTGTCTCATTTTTAGATTTATATACTAAATATATAGAAATGGATGGACAGCATAGATAAAAACCCATGCATCATGGTGGGCCCCACAGCCATGCCTGTATGGATTATCACATTACTTTCTCTGCTTTAAGCGTTTTTAATTTGAACTTTGAATGATTTTATTAGTTGGTGACTGGCATGTAGGCAATTATTAATGTCAATCAGTACGGTTTTGGTTCTTTGAAGGTGGCTACTGGACAGTGCTCAGTAAGCCCCACCACAATGTATGTGTTTTATTATAATGAAAATCTTAAGTGGACCACACAACAGGAAAACAGCTATTATTGAATGCCCACTATTAAAAACTTGTTAGGGCCATTATAATGTTTATTTGCCATCTAACTGGTTAATTAAGTTACACAACCGAAGCAGATTGCCTACTGAGTAAACTCTGCCGGGTCCACTGTGATTTATATAATTTATCCACTCTCTTCATTCATTTTACCAGATAATTTTAAGGGCTTAATCCAATAAATTAAGCATATGATCACCACATAAAACAGCGTGAATTGAGGGTCTACCATTGAAAAATTCTTAGGGCCCTGAAAGTTTTGGATCAAACTTATATTTGTGTTTTCCTTCTCTTTTTTTTCTTTTTTTTAACGCTCGCACACACACCCCACACACTCACTACCTATATTTGTGTTTTCCCTTCATCCATGTCTATGTTATCTTATGAACAGTTTGGATGAAAAATAAACATCATTGCGGAGCCTAATAGGTTTCAACTATGGAAATTATTATCTCCGTTGTTTCCTTTGGTATGATTCACTTGAGCTTTGGATATGTTTCAGTTGAGGTTTTAAAAAATGGATGAACGATGTGGATATATCACATACATTCATGGTGGGCTCAAAAAAGTTTAATCCGTATGATAATCCAGTTTCTCCTTGGTGACCTGCACTTTTCTCTTTGTAACTTCTTTCACTGACTTCTCTTTCTTCAAAAATCTTTAAAAAAAATTTTAAAAAAAGTGAGAAATTTTGAAGGATTTTTGTTTTTAAAAATGTTATGGGCCACCTATATTATATTGATTAAACTTTTTATTTATCTGAAGATGATAATGGATGCATCTAGGTTGAGTATCTATACTTGGACCAAGATTTTCCACGTAACCACTTTCCAAGACAGACACGTGTCATATTGCATGCCGTGTAACCCATGCAAAGAACTGGTCATAGACACATGTCATGTTGCATGCGTCTGTGTGGACTACAAATATTTCTTTCCCTCTTTCAGCCTTATCTGGTCGAATTGTATTATGCGGCAAGCAACACTGGATGTTACGTGCTACTAGCTTTGTGGGCCCACCAAGAAGTTTTTAACTATAACTTGTGAGGTGGTTTACTTCTCTATAGGTAAGCTTTGCTTTTCAGGTCTAGTATTAAAATGAGCTCGTAAAATGAACATAAGCATTATAGTCGCCCCTAGGGAGTTTTACATCAATATGATATTTGTTTTTCCTCTTCATCCAGGTCAGGTTGTATGGAAAATAAATATTATGGTGGGCCCTAGGACTATTTTAACACTGAGAATCATTGTCCCCACTGCTATCTGTGGCTTGAACTTTGGATATGATTCATTTTTGGGTTCATGCTCTAAATGATCTGGCCAAATGGAAAAACGGTGTGGATATAATAAATACATTATTGTGGGGGCATGTAACTTTGATGTCCTTTGAACCATTCATATAGCTCAGAGCTCAAGGAGCTTGTCTTCGTGCACGACACGTACATACACCAGCGAGGTTGGTAATGTGTGTAATACCAGCCAATCCACTTCCAATAGTGGGAGGACACTACCTATAATGTTAATACATAAATTTCGAATGGGCTCCTCAAAACTGGACCTCACCTATCGTGTTAAACCACACACACCATTGGCAAACCATAAAGGAAGTAGCAGAGGCAATACAAAAGGCTGGAGAAAAACACCCTCCAAACATGTTGGTGTTTTTTAGAATAAAAATAAATTTCAAAAATAAAAATTATTTGTAGAAAGTAAATAAATATATTAATTATTTAAACTTTCCATAAATAATGTGTATAGTCAGTCGGTAAGAGAAAGAGTTTTTGCTTATGCAACCAAGGTTCGAGTCTCCTCGAGGACGGTGCAAAGCACCGTCCGCGCACGCGTTGCGGATTTCCTTCGTTTGCACTTGGTGGAAATTCCAGAAAAAGGGCAGCAAATCTGTCTTGAGAAATCGACTATTCAAGTCGAGCCTTGAACCTCTATCCTTCGTTGTGAATTGCTTTTTCTAACAAAACATAGACTAGAAGCCCCAACAAAACCTTTTAAAAAATGAAAATCAAGCTGCCTAAAACCAAAGTAAACATAACCACAATGAAGAAAGCCAGCATTGCAGCCTCACATTCCTCTGAATGTGGGATCCACGCAAGATTCACTGCTACACTCTCAGCCAAGCAAGCCCAGAAAACAAACAATCCACAACATATATACCTTCTTGCATGCCAGCAACACCTCCTATATACATCCTCAAATAGCTCCCAACTCCAACAAATACCAGCCCAAGATGCACCCAAAGACAGGATAAAATTACCAATACGGTGGCCAAACAACAGGAGCTCCTTTATGTCAAAACTGCAATTTAACCAGCAGGTTTTAAACATAATATATTGTAATTTCACTTTAAATATGGTTCAGCTACAACCAGCTGTATGCTTAGCATGCAAGTCTCATATTTTCCCTAACGAAACGGTTTTGTGGGACCAATCCATGTAAATCATGCACCCCATTCTCAAGATCACCTGAGGTAGGCCACAGTTAAAATCAATGGATGGCCAAATGCTTTTAAAGCCCGAGTGAGTCCTACCTAAAGGGGCAATCCCACAGACATATCGAATTAGATGGGCTGGAAGGATTTTCGCAGCAGGTGCTTTGCATGGTGGGGCCACTGTTAGGGGACTGGAAGAAAATCTCAAATTAGAATCAAACACGCGAAAGATAAACGCAGTAAAGCATGCACAGAAAAACACATGATTTTTACGTAGAAAACATTCACGGGAAAACAAAATAATGGGATAAAACTCATGGGAAAAAAAAATGGGATAAAACGACAGCAAAATTTACTATGAATAATAAATTACAAGATATAGAATCACTTACAGATGCAAAACCTTTTAGAAAACTCTAGCCTCCAATCAAAACTCTCTTAGATTAAATGTTTAAGACCTCTTAATCATATCATAATCATGCATTACACCTACATTTATAATGTTACACCTGAAATATGAAATAATTCGTGCAATTACACAAAACTATGTATGCCATCAATTAAACATTAATCGATTGACATCGATCAAGCAACCCTCGATCGATTGACAACCACATGTTCGATCGCTCAAACATGCTTAAAAGCATCTAGAGAGTTTACATGTATTTTTCAAATTTCCTCGATCAATCGACTCGACATGTCAATCGATCAAACAATGCAAAAGTTGTCCAGAGACTAATCTATATAATCTAGCTAGGACTCACTTGATTGATCGTGATCAAGATTTCTGTTTCATGTACAGATTAAAGACATCCAAACAACACCCACCACTTGCATAGATCTGGCTTCCTACATGCTTGACATATTGCATGCAAGGTGAGGCAGGGTGCATGTTGAACTTAGTTATGGTGTGGAAATGACCAATTCCCATTCATCTTTCCCTTCTCACTTTTCCCATCTTAGTATATGGTGCTTGTCTCGAATCCACATAACTTGTAACTTTCACCCAGCGTGCCTACGGTAGACGTGAACACCTGGGACGCACATTGCCTGCTAAAGCTGCCAATATCAAGTCACTACTGGTCAGTGCTTCGTGGACCCCCACCATGATGTATGTGTTTTATTCACATTGTCCACCCATTTTTTCAGACTGTTTAAGGGCATGAGCCCAAAAATTGAGACAGATTGAAATCTCAAGTGTACACTATAAGAAAATTTGTGATTATTGCATTCCCACCATTAAAAACTTCATGGGGCCGCAAAAGTTTAGATCAAGATGATATTTGTGTTTTCCCTTCATCAAGGTCTTTGTAGCCTAAACAATAAGTTGGATGGAAAATAAACATTACAAGGGGATCTAGGAAGTTTTTAATGGTGGACGTTCAATCACTATTGATTCCTATGGTGCAGTCCATTTGAGATTTAGATTTGCCTCATTTTCAGACTTATGCGCTAAATGAGCTGTTTGAATGCATGCATTTGATTGTAAATGCTTTACAGGTCGTAAACATATTATACCTTTTAGCTATAATATGAAACTGGTAAAGAGTCATGTTTCAAATTAGGGGTAGAGTTTTTATAGCTAAAAAGGCATTACCATGTTAGAATACAATGGTTAATATACACTCATGATATATGGAGCCCATCATAAGTTGTATGGTACATCTGTTGGGGGCCTTGCACAAAACCTTAGGATCTAGCCCTCCAGAACAAACCAGAATTATGAATAATAAAGCAATGAAAATAATCAATGCATCAATCACACACCACGCAAGAGATTTTTACGTGGAAAACCCTCAAAGAGGTAAAAACCACGGGACCTCGTCTAGATCAACAATCCACTATGAAGTAGAACGTTACAAACTTCTTCACTCATGCAGGAGTGGATAAACAATGAGAGAAACAAAGGAAAAATGGAGAGATCTCACCGATTACGAGGACATAGAAGCGCTGAAATATAGATCGCATAGTAGATAACCTCCACGAGCAGAACCTCCCTTCTATAAGCTTCCTCTCTCTCTCTTTTTCCTTCTCTCTCACCTTTGATAGCCCTAAACCCTTTAGCAAATTCCTTGTAAAGCTTTAGAAAACTCTCTTGTCATACTAGAAAACCCTAGGAACTCCTATTTATAGTTTTAGGAAACTCCCTTCCGCATCCCAGTTGCGAAAGGACTTGAGACACGAAATCCGCACAAAATCGCGGAACGAATCTGCGTAACCTCGACTGGTCGGACCAAGTTCACGACTGGTCGAGCACCACCCATGACCGGTCGAGCACCCCGGAGAAAAATAGTCTACAGTCGCTGGATTTTGAGTCGTGTCACGACTTGACTCTTACGACTAGTCGAAACCAGCCTTCGACCGGTCGAGCGAGGCTCACGACCGGTCAACAACGGGTCAAAAAAAAACCCATCAAATCTCCCCCTTTTTGATCCAGGAGGGATCCACCTTCTTCAAGCCAGCCAGGTTTCTGTAAACCTCAAACTTACCCTTGAGCAAAGCCTTGGTCATCATGTCTGACCCATTATCGTCCGTGTGGACCTTCTCAAGCTGTAACACCTTCTGTTCCAAAGTATCCCTAATCTAGTGATACCGAATCTCTATGTGCTTCGACTTGGAATGCTGACTTGGATTCTTGTTCAAGTATATAGCACTCTAACTATCGCAATAGACCACGTGCTCCTCCTTCTTCAGGCTAAGTTCCTGTAGGAACCTCCTCATCCAAAGCATCTCTTTACATGCCTCTGTGACTGCAATGTATTTGGCCTCTATTGTCGACATTGCTACAACTTTATGTACCTTGCTCTGCCAAGAAACTGCTCCCCCTGCAAACGTGAACATGATCGCGATGTAGACTTCCTAGAATCTATGTCACCTGTCATATCTGCATCTGTGTAGCCCTCTAACACAGGTTTACTGTCACCATAGCATAGGCTCAACCTGGATGAGCCTCTTAGATCCCGCAGTATCCATTTCACCGCTGCCCAATATTCTTTGCCAGGATTGGCAAGATACCGGCTGACAACACCAACCGCATATGCTATGTCTGGGCGTGTACACACCATAGCATACATCAAACTTCCTGACGCGTAGGGTATCTTCTGCATCTCTTCCACCTCTGCTTTCGTCTTGGGACACTTTCTGTCGCTCAATCTGAAGTGACCATGCAGTGGTGTACTAACCAGTTTCACTGCATTCATATTGAACCGCTCTAGGACTTTCTCAATATACCATTCTTGTGATAGCTAGAGCTTCCTGCTGCTTCTGTCACGGGTTATCTCCATTTCTAGGATCTGTTTAGCCGGGCCAAAGTCTTTTATCGCAAAAGACTTGCCCAACTCCCATTTCAGCCTGTCGATCTTCTTGATCTCTTTTCCCATGATGAGCATGTCATCAATGTATAAGAGCAGAACTAAGAAATCACCATCTAAGAACTTGCGCGTGAACACACAGTGGTCCGACTCCATTCTGTCATACCCATGTTTTAACATAAACGAGTCGAACTTCTTGTACCATTGTCGTGGAGCTTGTTTCAGCCCATACAAGCTCTTCCTCAGCCTACACACCATATGCTCCTTGCCCTTGACTTCGAACCCCTCTAGTTGGTGCATGTAGATCTCTTCTTCCAAGTCACCATGGAGAAAGGCAGTTTTAACATCTAACTGATCTTTCGCAACTGGGATGCGGAAGGGCCTCAGAATAATCTTTTGGCTCTCCCCCATTAGTCAGCATAATGTACTCGTATAGCTAGTACCTTTTGGACGACTGTCTGTCCTTAGATGACCTCCTCACCTGTGGCTCAACAGGTGAATCAAGTGGGGCTGCTCCCCTGGTCCATCTTCTGAAGGAACTCCCTCGTCCTTTGCACCTTGATGTACTCCTCCGTCATCAGGCACCACGGGAAGAGTAATCAGATCCATGTCCTCTAGCTCACCTGAACTAGGCTGGTTGTTCTCTGACTTACCAATGTCTTCTATACACTGATCTTCAAAGAAAACCACATCTCTGCTCCTGACGAGCTTCCTCTCGGTCGGATCCCACAATCTGTAATCGAACTTTTCATCACTGTACCCTAAAAACACACACTGCCTGATCTTCATATCGAGCTTGGACCTCTCGTCCTTACGTACGTGAACAGATGTCTTGCATCCAAACACCCTGAGATGATTGTACGATGGATCATGTCCAGTCCATACCTTCTCAGGCACTTCTCCATTCAATGGGCTGATGAAAACCTGTTTATCAAATACACCGCCGTGTACATTGCTTCTCTCCAAAACGTCTTGGGCAATTTTGCATGGGATAACATGCATCTGATTCTCTCTACAATGGTACGATTCATTCGCTTAGCTACACCATTATGCTGGGGGGTCTTGAGAACCGTCTGTTCATGACGTATACCCAGGGACTTGTAGTACTCATGAAAGCCGTCAATGTATTCACCACCATTGTCAGTGCGGATGCACTTCAATGGTTTACCTGTCTCTTCTTGACCATAGCATGAAACAATTTAAACACACAAAAGACCTCGTCCTTGGATTTCAAAGCATAAACTCAAACCCTCCTAGATGCATCATCTATAAAAGTAACAAAATACAATGCCCCACCCAAAGTTTTTGTCCTCATAGGACCATAAACATCAGACTAAACTAAATCTAATGCATGCACTTTATTACCATGAGAAGGAGATTTAACAAATAAAACTCTATGTTGTTTCCCTGATAAACAATCAAGACAGGTTTTGAGATGTACATTTGTCATGTCTGGAAGGAGTCGCTTCTTTGCTAGTACCTGAAGCCCTTTTTCACTCATGTGGCCTAGACGCCTGTGCCACATGTCAATAGCTAAATCTTCCGCTGCGTTCAACCCACCCTTGCACACACTGACACTTGCCTTGTAAAGGGTGCAACACTTCTTTCCTCTGGCCACGATCAACGAACGTTTGATGAGCTTCCATCGCCCACTAGCAAACCGGCTTTCATAACCATCATCATCCAACCTTCCCGTCGACATCAACTTGAGGCGAAGGTCTGGGATATGCCTCACATCCTTGAGAACCAATGTGCAGCCCACATCAGTCTTCACATAAATATCACCAACTCGCACGATTTTTGATACGCCAAAATTTTCCATCTTCACAGTCTCATAGTCACCTGACTTATAGCTTGTGAAGGAGTCCCTGCGTGGAGTCGCATGAAAAGAAGCTCCCGAGTCTATCACTCAGTCAGTGTCTTGACTCGTAACCGTGAGACATACATCATGATCTGCAGAAAGAATAACTACAACGTCGCCATCTGAAGCGACCGCAGTGGAATCTGATTCATCTTCCTTTCATTTTCATTTCTTATCGTTCTTCTTACTACGACATTCATACTTGTAGTGGCCCTTTTTGCCACAATTCTAGCAATCAACATCTTTCCTATTACTCGACTTGCCTCTTGATTTATCTCGGGCCTTCCCGCCCTTCCTGTTCCTTCCTCTCCCCCGTTCCTGTGTCATAAGGGCCTCTTGCTGAGTAGACCCCTGAGACTTCCTCATTGTCTCCTTATTGAAGAGACAACTGGTTACCTGTTCCATGGATATCTTTCTGTCTGGCATGGAGTTACTTAGAGACACCACCAATGTCTCCCAACTATCAGGCAATGAACTAAGCAATAGTAAAGCCTGCAATTCATCATCCAGAACCATCTTCATATAGGTGAGTTGGTTCACTATATTGCTGACCTCATTCATGTGCTCGGCCACAGAACCACCATCTTTGAACTTGAGATTCACAAGTCGCCTTATCAGAAAATTTTTATTACCGGCTGTCTTCCTCTCATACAACCCTTGTAATTTCAGCCATAGGCTAGTAGCTAAGGTTTCCGTATATACATGGTGGAACACTTAATCATCCAACCATTGTCTAACAAACCCAACCACCTTTCGGTCCATCTTCTTCCAATTATCATCAGTCAAATCCTTGAATTTTGCTGATATGCCTAAAATTGGAGAATATAGGTCCTTGCAATAAAGCAAGTCCTCCATTTTAGCCTTCCATATGGTCAAGTTAGAACCATTGAAGTTGATCATCCTTGATGAGCCATCTTCCATAATTCCAAACCGATCTTACCCGTTCAATGAACTTAGCTCTAATACCACTTTGTTGGGGGCCTTGCACGAAACCTTAGGATCTAGCCCTCCAAAACAAATCAGAATTATGGATAATAAAGCAATGAAAATAATCAATGCATCAATCACACACTACACAAGAGATTTTTACGTGGAAAACCCTCAAAAAGATAAAAACCACAGGACCTCGTCGAAATCAACAATCCACTATGAAGTAGAACGTTACAAACTTCTTCACTCATGCAGGAGTGGATAAACAATGAGAGAAATAAAGGAAAAACGGAGAGATCTCACCGATTACGAGGACATAGAAGCGCTGAGATATAGATTGCATAGTAGATAACCTCCACGAGCAGACCTCCCTTCTATAAGCTTCTTCTCTCTCTTTCTCCCTCTCTCTCACCTTTGATAGCCCTAAACCCTTTAACAAATCCCTTGTAAAGCTTTAGGAAACCCTCTTGTCATACCTAGAAAACCATAGGAACTCCTATTTATAGTTTTAGGAAACTCCCTTTCGCATCCCAGTTGCGAAAGGACTTGCGACACGAAATCCGCGTAAAATTGCGGAACGAATCTGTGTAACCTCGACTGGTCAGACCAAGTTCACGACTGGTCGAGCGCCACCCATGACCGGTCGAGTACTTCGGTCGACTGGTCGAGCACCCCGAAGAAAAATAGTCTACAGTCGCTGGACTTTGAGTCGTGCCACAACTCGACTCTTGCGACTGGTCGAGACCAGCCTTCGACCGGTCGACGATGGGTAAAAAAAACCCATCAACATCCAATCTACTCATCATGTGCTTCCCTTGATGCTCTCTCGTTGCCTTTAAGGAAACAGCTCATCCATTATCAAATGGACCACATGAGGAAAGGATGGGACGCCCACCACTAAAAACTTCTGAATTGCATTTGGGGCCCACTGTGATGGGTGGAAGACATCCAATTCATTTAGTGTGTGCATACTTTAATGTTCTCCGAGGGCCCTAAAAAAAAAAAATCAAGTACTTCAATTTAGTCCTATTTTACCAAAAAAATCAGTTTCAACTAGCATGTGGGCCCTGGTATTGTCTTGGAAACTATAGCACATCTAACAGGTGGATCAATGAGTGATCACTCACATAGTCCACTGATGTATATACAGCCGTTGTAACTCTCTGCAGTGCACCACTTGGACAATCATGATAGTAATGAAACTTGCCAAACGATTCACACTTTATATTCTAGTGCTGCCTTTTGACAAGTGAAAAGGCCTTATGATCTGAATCATGTTGATACTTTATGGCTTGGCGTATTAGTACCTTTTTTTCTTCTTTTTTCTTCAAAAAGGATGATCTTTATATATATATAAAGATCAGATGATCGAACTTTACAATTTTTCGGGTTGCCCAAAATGAAAAGAATATGGGTCAACCTATCGTGAAGGAGAAAAAAATAAAAAAGGGGACTCCATGCCCAATGGGGTGGGGCCTCTAAACAAAGGGGACGGCGTATTAGTACTTTCGGTGGTTTTGGATTGCAACTTGATCCAGACGAAGGATCTGTGGGACCCACCATCTTTTATCCACACCGTCTAACCATTTTGTTAGATTATTTTACAGGATGAGCTCAAAAATGACTTGGACCCAAAAGCTCAACTGGACCACATAACAAGAAACAATGAGAATAATGATTCCCATCGTTGAAACTTTCTTAGGGCCCACCACAATGTTTATTTTCCATCTAACCTGTTGATAGGGCCATTCTAACCTGGATGAAGAGAAAACAAAATATTAGTTTAATCTAAAACTTCTCCAGCACCCAAGAAGATTTTAAAGGTGGAACCCACCATGATGTTTGTGAGAAACCTGTTCATCCATTTTGTGAACTCATCTCAGGAAGTGCAACAAAAAAATGAGGCAGATTCAAAACTCAAATGGCCATACGAATTCTTCAACGACGGTCATTGAATCTCAACTAATTACTCTAATGTGGCCTACTTGAGTATTGGATCCACCTCATTTTTTGTCATATCTCCTAAAATGAGGTCCCAAACGGATGGACAGGATGGATTTCTTGCAATCATCACGGTTGGCCCCACCTAGCATCCCAAAGGGAGAATTTAGCATGTCAAAAACCCATAGTCAAATTTAGCAAAGCCTGAGAGCGTATTAAGTGAGACCTGGACTCACCTAGGACTGTGGGGCCCACCTTGATGTATGGATTATGTATCCACATTGTCCATCCGTTTTTCGGGATCGATCAATTTAGACAATTATCCGAAAAATAAAACGGATCCAATTATCAGGTAGACAGTAACACAGGAAATAGGGGTGATTGATATCGTTAATGGGTCATAAAAGATTTGGATGAAGCTGAAATTTGTTTTTTTTTTTTTTTCCTCCAGACAGGCTTATGTGACCTTATACAGAGATTGGATGTTAAATAAAACTATGATAATATTAGTGTGCACCCTGAAAATATTTTAATGGTAGGACGGTTAATAAGCACTATTTTCTATGGTATGGTCCACCTAATTATTGGATCTGGTTCATTTTTTGGGATAATGCTTTAAAATGGTATATAAAAATGGATGAACGGCATAGATACAGAATAAATACATCAAGGTGGGCTCCAAGGTAAGGGCCGCACCATCTTGAGTGCTCACCTTATCCATTCAGTCTTTCTAATTTGAGAAATTTTCGATACTCTTGGATGGCGGGGCTTCGGAGTATGAGATCACTGACTGTTGGGCCCACCCTGATGTATGTTTCTTACATCCACACCGTCCAATCATTTTGACAGCTTATGATTGTAGGGAATGATCAAAAAAACTAAGTAGATCAAATTCTCATATTTCCGTGTGTGACCTAGTCAAAGGGTTGGACGGTAAATAAATATTACAATGGACCCAAAAAAGTTTTTAATGGTGGGCATTCAATCACTAGTGTTTTCTTGTGGCGTGGTCCATTAGAGATTTAAATGTCTTATTTTAAGGTTTATATCGTGAAATAATCTGAAAAAAATAGATGGATGGTATAGATAAAACACATACATTATAGTAGGTCCCATAGAGCACTGTCCCGTAGCTACCAATCCGATTTCGATCCACAGAAGCGGCAGTCTGCGTGAGGACCAAGCTGGATATGGACGGTCGGGATAAGTGGGCCTTCGTGATATAAATGTTTTTTTACACCATCCATCCATTTTCCTATACCATTTTAAGTTAAAAGACAAAAAACTAGGCAGATTTAAGCTGAAGTGAGCCACACTATAATAATCAGTGGAAATTAGACGTCTACTGTTGAAAACTTTTTGAGCCCACAGAAGGCTTTGATCAAGCTGATATTTGTGTTTTCCTTTCATTTGGTTTGTTGGACCTTATGAAGAGGTTCGATGACAAATAAACCGTGAAGTGAACCTTAGGAATGTTTTAACAGTGTTCATCTTCCATTGTTTTATGGGGTGTGGTCCACTTTATTTTTGGATGTTTCTCATTTTAGAGCTCAAGCTCTAGAATAATCTTAAAAAAAAGTTGATGGATGGTGTGGATCTAACACATAAATTATGGTGGAGTCAGAAAGTTCCACAGGTTAAAAATTGAGTTGAATATTACACAATTTATTTGAGACGGAAAATTTCACGGGAGCAATTTTGGAAACAAAATCTTTGTAGTAGAATCATTTACCATTAAGAAATACCTCCTTTATGAAAAAAAAAAAAATTTAATAATCATAAAGCACTTTACTCGACGTGATGTTTAAGTTCTACATTGAATTTTTTAAAAAAAAATTACCATTGATTTTTTTTCTATTAATAAGCAGGCCCGAAATATATTAACTTTGGCACCACGTTAATTAGGTGTCACGGCTTGCGTAATATTAACGTATGCAGATTTCCTTCTAAATCCTTTGCAGGAAGTTCTTTCACAGAGATGTGATGTGCGTCCCACTGTAATGTCGTTAAGAAATCCAATTTATTCGTTTGTTTTACCATATCATTTTATGACATGCTGTAAGAAAAATGAAGCAGATCTAAAACTTAAGTGAGTCAGATCAAAAGTAAAATTAGGATTAAAAATAGGTGCCCTTGAAACCCTTTTGAGCTCCAACTTAAGTTTCCTTTGGTAAGGTCATTCTTAGTTAAATGAAGTGAAAACACAAAAGATAGTAACATATTATAAAACTTTTATATCCATAAGAATGTTTCGATGATGGTCATTGAAAACCCACTGTTTTCTCTTGTGAGGTCTACTTGAATTTTAGATTAGCATCATTTTTTGTCTTGTGTCTTAAAATAAGCTAGCAAAACAGATAAATAGAATGGATTTCTAACAAACATAACGTACAATGGAGCCCACATAATATCCCAATTGAGTGGGTCGTTTGATTTTCCATCATACATGCAAATCTTTAACTAATTATTATCTTTTAACATTGTTTGAAAATGTGAGAGTAATTCCATCTCAAAAATTGATACAAAAGTGTTGACTTAAATCCGTGGACCCCATCATAATGTATATGATGTATCTTAACTATCCATTTATTTTGTTAGAACCTTTTGGGTCATGAGCCGAAAAATGAGGCAAATCTAACACTCAAATAGCCCACATGAAAGGAAATGTGGCTTTAATTCGTCCACTATTAAAAGTTATTTCCTTTACTAGCCTCATATTGAGGTTTTTTCATCATCTAACCCGTTCATAGGGTCACATAGACATGGATAAGAGGAAAGCACAAATATAAGCTTGATCCAAAACTTTTAAGGTCTCTAAGAACTTTTTAATGGTAAGAGTCTTATTCCCTATGTTTCCTGTGGTTTGGCCTACTAGAGCTTTGGATGTGCCTCATTTTTTGTCTCATGACTTAAATTCAACTGACATAACAAATGAACGGTGTGGATAATCCACATACGGACCTCACATTGATTTTATAAATTTCTTAATTTAAGTGTTAAAAAAAATAAGTTGTAAAGATGGGGTAATTACCATGGTAAATAATTATTACTCATTTACATGATGCTAATTACAATTGAGGCGAAAAAATCAAACAGGTAATTAATTATGGACGCAGATTTCCTTCCAAAGACTTTGGCAGGAAGTTCCTGCACTGGGAACTAGGTGGGGCCCACTGTGATGTTTGTGAAAAATCTTCCCCGTACGTCCCTTCCGTGAGTTCATTTTAGGAACATGTTGCCAAAAATGAAAAGTATCCAAAGCTCAAGTGAGCCGAAAAAGTGATAATTAAACGTCCACAGTTGAAATATTCGTGGGGCCACAAAAGTTTCGATTCATGCTAATATTTTTGTTTACAGTTCATCCCAATAGGAATGACGTTATTAACGGTATGGATGGCATCTAAACATCACTTTTGAACCTAGGAAGGTTTCAACGGTAGTAATTTCCCTAACCACATTTTCCTTAAGTACGGCTCACTTGAGCTTTGGATACCGTTCATTTTTGGTAAAATGTCTTAAAATGAACTCACAAAACGTATGGACGGGGAGGATTTCTCACAAACATTACAGTGGCACCACCTAAGTTCCCCTGCAACTTCCTGCGGAAGGCTTTCGCCCGCGTTCGACGACTCCCGTTTCCTTGTTGACCGCTCTTACTTGGGCGCCAAGCACCAGCGTCTATAAAAGAGTCGAGTCGGGATCCTATAAAAGAAGGTGAAGCAACAACAGCCACCTCATTATGTTTTTTGAGATGACCAAAACAAGTGCCGGCTCATTCTCAATCATATCCATAGTAGCCATCTGTTTCCTAACCATCAGCACTGCGTTCTCAGTCGTCCGATCACATGACGATCCATGGACCTTGGTCTTCGTGATCTCCGTCTATGTGCTGCTGATGCTGTTGTTTTGGTGCTTGCATGTATACGACCGAAATTCTGAGAAGAGGGAGAGATTGAAGATCCCTATATGGGTGTTGGCCATGGCCTCAATCTGGTCTTTGCCTATCGCGTGGCAATGATCATGAATGTGGCTATGAAGTGCGTGGTTTGGGCCATGGCTATCTTCAGCAGTATTTTGGGGTTTTACTTTATTTTCATCTTCCCTAAGAATACCAACAACCATTATAGTGCAGGCAAGTCATGCAATGGACCATGTCAGCCCGTCTCTGCTTGATGCCAAAGTCATGTAATCGTCGTAACTGATAGCTGGTTATTGTTCCTATCAATAAATATAAGATTTTATTACTGTAATTTACTTTTTTTTTATCCTCTTGTTTTTGGCCTCATGTTCTAAAATGATCTCACAGAATGGATGCACATATTGGATTTCTCAAAAGCATTACGGTGCGTCTCACTTAGGTTTCCAGAACAAAAACTTCCTATGAAAGGCTTTAGCGGGAAATCAGACGATGATTTCCTACTTAAGACTTTCGCGTGCTAAAAACCTAGGCGGAGCCACCATGATATTCTTGAGAAATCTACTTAGTCCATCAATTTTTTGAACTTATTTTAATCTCTACTGTTGAAACCTCCCTGGGATTGACAATGATGTTTACATGCCATTCATACCGTTCGTAAAGTCATTACCATGAGATAACTAAAAACTCAAATATAAGCTTGATTCAAAGTTTCTTAGCCCCAAGAATATTTCAATTGTGTATATTTACTCCCTACGTTTTCCACCCACTTGAGTATCGTATCCTGCTCATTTTTGGCCTCATGTCCTAAAATGATCTTACAAAACGGATGAACGGATTGGATTTCTCAAAAACATCATGGTGGGTCCCAAGGCAAATTTCCTGCGAAAGCCCTTCGGGCGCTGGAAACGTAGGTGGAGCCATGGAGCCCACCATGATGTTTTTGAGAAATCTACCCCATCTATCCATTTTTTGAGCTCATTTTAGAATTTGAGACTAAAAATTAGCAAGATGCAAGACTCAAGTGGGCCGAACTAAAGGAAAATGTGGGTAGGGAATTTTCTACAGTTGAAACCTTCCTAGGGTCGATAGTGATGTTTACATGCTATCCATTCATAATGTCATTACCACTGAAATGAACCGAAAACACAAATATTAGCCTGATTCAAAGTTTCTGAGTCCTAGGAATATTTCAACTGTGTGTGTTCATTCCTTACGTTTTTGGGCTACTTGAGTATTATATCCCGCCCATTTTTGGCCTCATGTCCTAAAATGATCTCACAAAACGGATGGACAAATTGGATTTCTCAAAAATAGAACGGTGAGTCCCACTTGGGTTTCCAGCAAAAGAATTTAATTTAAAAGGCTTCTGCCGCATCCTTGGAAGAGTCCGAGAATAAGGAAAAGAGGCGTGTCGTAGAAGAAAACTCGTGCTAAGAGCGGCGGTGCGAAGCTAAGCGTTTCGAGAGAGAGAGAGTAAAATTCATAGGTTGTATATTTCTATAAATAAATCATTTTAGAGGTATAACAATACAAACAACTCACCAAAATATACCGAAGAGTTATCATTAACACCACCAGCTGAGTGTTCTTTTTTCTTTCATTCTTTTTTCTGGTTGTTATTGCCAATATTACCCTATATTGGTAGTGTACAATACATTGCCCATCTAACTATTTTAAATTTTCATTTAAAATTTTTAACCCATGTGGATGGCTAAAATACCACTGTATTTCCAAACATGTGATTAATGTACAATAATGAGGTTAATCCCATCTAAATACATTTCAATTCCACCTACCAAACACGTCATAAGTGAATTTCCCACCTTTCTCCGAAAAACATCAATTGACGACTTACGTTCGTTTGCTTGTTCACCACTCTTTCTCCTCCGTCTTAAACGCAAGGAAACGGATTGGCTACTCTCCCGGCCACTAGTCAATGGCTGATGGTCGTTGCTTTGTGGGCCCACCATGATGTATATGTTTCATCAATGCCGTCCATCTATTTTTCTAGATCATTTATGATATGAGACAAAAAAAAAATGAGATATATCCTAATCTAAAGTGGACCACATTATAGTAAAGAGCGTTGAATGAACGTCGACCATTAAAAACTTTTTGGGGGCAGAAAAGTTTCCAATCAAGTTGATCTTTGTTTTTTACTTCATCTATGTCTGTATGACCTAATCAACAGATTGGATGTCAAATAAACAGTACAGTGGGCCTTAGAAGAATTTTAATGACGGATATCCAATCACTATTGTTTTCCTAATGTGTGGTCCACCTGAGATTTATATCCCTCTCATTTTTGGCATAAAGCCCTAAAATGATCCGTAAAAATGGATGAACGGCATGAATGAAACACATACATCATAGTGGACCCACATAGCACCAGCCATCAGCCACCAAACTAGCCCCAAGCTCCAGCGTCTATATAAAGAAACTATATGCCATAAGCCGGGGCTGATTTGAACTAACCATCAATCAGCAAAAGAGAGGCGAAGCAGCAGCCGTCTTATTTTATTAATGGCCGTCTCATCCTCAATCACATCGATATTAGTCATCTGCTTCCTAACCATCACCAATGCGATCTCGGTCGTCCGATCAAATGACGATCCATGGACCTTGGCCTTCGTGCTGTTCGTCTATGTACCGCTGATGCTATTGTTTTGGTGCTTGCATGTATATGACCGAAATTCCGAGAAGAGGGAGAGATTGAAAATCCCTATATGGGTGTTGGCGACGGCCCTCAACGTTGTCTTCGCTTATCGGGTGGCGATGATCATGAATATGGCCATGAAGTGTTTGGTGTGGGCCATGGCTATCTTTAGCAGCAGTTTGGGTTTTTACTTGCTCTTCATCTTCTCTAAGAAGACCAACCAGCCTTTTTTCTCTGCTTGATGCTAGTCTGTTATTGTAATAGCTGATCGGTACTTATTATATATCCTTTCTATAAATATAAGATTGTAATATATAATTTAGTGTGTGTGTGTATATATATATATATATATATATATATATATATATATATATATATATATATATATATATATATATATATATATATTAAAAGATTTGTAAGTTATATATCTCTATGAATAAACTTTTTTGAACAAAATCAATACAAGCAATTCAATAAGAGTTCTCCAAAATATCTTCAATTTTTTGAGTTATCATGGTATCAGAGGTACATCTAACCATTTATCATTAAGTCCTTTGCCTGCATACCAACATAGCGGCTTTCCTCACAATTAAACCCAATCCAGAACCACCCCATTGTAGTTCACATAGTTATTATTCATTACCATAAATATTAGATAATGATATTGTAATTTAGTTTTTTTTTAAAAAAAAAGAGAGTAAGATTCATAGGCTGTATATTTCTGTAAATAAATTCTTTTGAAGCTAGATCAATACAAACAACTCAAGGAGAATTCTCCGAAATATATCCAGGAGTTTTCATTAACACCACTAGCTCTGTGCTCTTTTTTCGTTCTTTCTTTATTCCAGTTGTTATTGCCAATATTACCCTATATTGGTAGTGTACAATATGATGCCCATCTAGCTATTTTAAACTTTCATTTAAAATTTGATTTTTTTTTTTTTTTTTTCCATTTCATTTGCTCTCTCAACAAGCCTTTCGAAAACATCCATTCATGCTCATAAAGATTTAGGGCCCGTTTGGCCGGGTGGATTGGAAGGGAGTGAATGGTATTAAGGTGGATGGCGTGGATTTCTAGGTAATGATGTTGTTGTCAGCGGATTGTCTTGAGATCCATGGGATTGCTATATCCCTGGATTGATACATTTGGGCAACGGGATTAGAAGGGATTAGGTGGGATTGGATTCATCTGGTTCCGTGCCAATTCCACTCCATGTTTGGAAAAGCTTGGAATTAGATCGGATGGAATTGCATTGGGTCCCATGCCAATTTCACTCAATGCTTGCAAGTTGTGTAGGTTCCACCCTGATGTGTGGGCTATATCCACACCGTCCACCCATTTTTTGAGATTATTTTAGAGCATGGGCCGAAAATCAGGTAATTCTAAAGCTCAAGTGGACCCACCACTGATAGCAACAGGGATTGAATACTTACCATTGAAAACTTCTTTGGGGCCACATAAGTTTTGGATCTACCTCATTTTACGGCCCATACTATAAAATGAGGTTACAAAACAAATGAACGGATTAGATATAATACATGTGTGTTATTCTGGTAATTTCAAATAATGGTGGGTATATCCATTCAATGTACCACCATATTACCAACAAAGCAGAGCATTAATCTAATCCCATGGAATCAGGGGACAATCCCTGCCGTGGATAATAATGATGTTTTTTTTTAATACAATCCCACCTAATACCCTCCAATCCCGTTGCCCAAACAGGGCCTAAAGCTTCCAATCCCTTTCAATCCCACACCCTCCAATCCCGTTGCCCAAACAGGGCCTAAAGCTTCCAATCCCTTTCAATCCCACGAATCAAACATATCGCAGGCTAATTTGAACGGATTAGGATGGATTGGATGAGATTTAAAGGTAATGATGGTGTTGTCAGTGGATTGTCTGAAGATCCATCTGATTTGGATCAGATCACCTACATTGTTTGGCACGCCCGGCCATTCTCGGGATTTACCATCCAATCCCTTCCACTACCATCTAAACCCTTCCAATCCAACCGGCCAAACGGGCCCTTAGTGTTGAAATCCCCTACTGCGTGAGTGTGTGAGGGTGTGTGTGCGTATGTAAAAAATAAAAAAATAAAAAAGAGTTGATGCTCTCGAATCAGCTGGAGAAAATGAATAAAGTAATGCATCATGTCAGACTCTGCAGCGCCGACAGCTGGTTTTGCAACACCACCTAATTAGCCTCCGTAATGCTGACAGTCCTGGCAGGCCTGATGTATGGGTTTTATCGACGCCATTCATCCAATTTTTCAAATCATTTGAAATTTTGGCACGTCCAATGCCGGGACCACACCACAGGAAGCACGGGCGTTCTAACGTGATGCTTATTTCCCTCCTACCTCTTCGTAAGGTCATGTATGCCTGTATGAAGTGAAAACACAAATATCAGATTGATCCAAAACTACTGCCACTTATAAGAAGTTTCTAATGATAATAAATCAATCCCCACCGTGTGATCCACTTGAGTTTTAGATTTGCCTCATTTTTTAGTTTATATCCTAAAATAATATGGAGAAATGGATGGACGGCATTGATAAAAACCATACATTATGGTGGGCACCACACAGCCTTGCATGTATGGATTATCATCCTAGCGGGGCAGGACGCACAAAAAGATTCCTGCGCAACCACCGAAATCATGATCCTGGCATTACCCTCTGCTTCAATTGTAAGCGTTTTCAAGTGGAAATTTGAATGATTTTATTCGTTATTTGAATGATGTTATTCGTTGGTGACTGGCATATAAACATATAGGCATGATTTTATTCGTTGATTCTTCGAAGTTGGCTACTGGACAGCAACAATGTATGTGTTTTATCATTACGTTTATATATTTTTTCAGATTATTTTAAGGATTGAGCCCAAAAATGAATAAAATTTAAATTTTAAGTGAACCATACCATTATATATATATATATATATATATATAGCAGTGACTGTACGTCCACTGTTAAAAGGGGGTTAATATTAGTACGTTTTGAAAACTGTACAGAAAAACATTCATTTTGGATAGCTAGTATTTTCAAAAAAAAAAAATTTAGAACTCAAAATGGAATGAAATTTAGTGGAGAAAAGGTAAAAATGATGATCAACTATGAAAAAAATTATTAAAAAAATATTAACTAAAAGTAACGAAAAAATTACAAGCAATAGACCCGTAAAAACTAAAAATTTCTACACCTGCAAGTCATTGATGGACCAGACGTATCTTTTTCATCTTAGAATTTTAGTATTCAGTGTCTTCTCAGGAATTACTTCTAATCGTACCAGAAATCATCTTATCTAATTAAATTTCTAAAAAAAATATTTACTTTTCATATATATTCTGAATAATCTACAATTTAATTAAATTAAGACTCTTGTTTATGGTTATTAGAGCCGAATTACCATTTTTGCTCATTGTGAATGGCTCATGTCACAAACTTAGGTAATCTAAGCCTATCTAATATCACACAATAAATTTCATTCATTGTTTTATTCCAGAAATGCCTAGATTAACAAAACAAGCTCTAGATCGCTCTTTGGTAGGTCATTAAACCTGAAACTATATAAAAACGTTTGTCTTGGTAGGCTTGACGTCCATCGCAGGACATTGAGCTAAGATCGTCTCTCAAATGATCACTTAACTTCGGCGCACAAGGCAAGTACATGAGATGTGTGAATACCCTTAGAATTTGTCAGGAACTTAAATTAGTTTTTTCCATCCGATTTTTACCAAAGTTGTGGCTTTCAAACCGCTGGATCGCAACTAAATTTAGAGTACCAAACTAAATTAATATCATACACATATTCGTATAGTCTTGACCCCGACCAACGATTGGTAGTCGTCAAATAGAAATAGGATCATACCCATTGATCATCGCATCCAAGTGTCAAACCGATTGTATTCATACATAAATCATCACTACGTACGTTCACATATCTCATAGCATAGATCGGCCCATACACCTTTTAGTGAGCCCCAATAGTGAAAAACGACCTTCCATAGGGTTAGTATACCTAACGTCGAATCACTATGGCCATTAATTTGTACCACTTATGATGCTATAAAAGAGGCCCTATAGATAACCTTTTGCCCCATACGAATTATACCCTAAGAGAGAGAAAGAGAATAGAAAAGAAGAGAGAACGATAGAGTATATGTGAAGGTTGTGCATCATTTTCCCTTCTGCCCTTCAACCAAAGCCCTAACCACTCATGGATTCCTTACGTTGGCAATTAGATATAAGATTTGAATCTCACTTTTCGATGTAGGTATTCTTAGGTTCAATTTCATGAATCTCACAATAATCTTAATATTTCTATAAGAATCAATGGTTTTTTTCTAAAACTTTGATCTTAGAGAAATACTTTAAATTGGGTGAAACACTCTTGAGGTGTAGATCATTCTTCTTGATTTTCTTTTATCAACCTTTAATTGTGTTAGATAATGATTTTTTTTGTTATTGTTAGGATTTCATATATTATGTATGCTTAAATTGATTCATTATCCCAACCTTGATATTACATGTTGTTAGTAGTCAACATGTTTGATGAATAAGATGAAACTTCTACCGCTTAGAACTCTTATATGAAAATTAATAAGTGATGTTAATATACATTGGATTGTATTAATATATATTGAATTGTACTAATTCGTAATACACTATATTGTGGTATTAAGTTATTTCGTGATTAATGTATCTGATCATCTGATTTGTAGTTATGTAGATCGATCCCTACAAAAATTAAGTGGATGACTCACTTTGTGTTGGTTATCCTAGACTTATACAGTCACCGAGGTTGAACACCGATGACCAGCAATAGTTAGAGCTACATGGGATGCTTCGCACCCAATATCGATTTTATCTGGGGTCTCCCATTGTCGATCGGATCAGTCCAATGCATGGGCCGATCATTCTTATGTTTGGTGGTTGTATAACATTCAAAGAATATATGATACCAATGTTACTATTTATTTAAATTCATTCATAACCGTTAGTATGTTACGATCCTACAAAAACTCATGAGGTAGACATAGTGGTATAGAACACCGTGTCCGAGCTGTCAGTATATGCTAGGGTGACATGCTTTTCATATTGATAAAAATTAGGGGGTGACGAGCACGCCATATTAGTACAAAATTAAGTGATGAGTCTCCATGTAGTGACCATTGAGCACTAGTAAAGGCCACGAGCTTACCACATTATTAATGGAATTGATGTCATGACTTCGCCATATTTATGTTTGGGTGACGACCCTTATATTATTTGTTATCATCCTTAGCTGATGAACCATAAAATGGATCAATTGACACAGTTAACGAGCCGTTACAGATGCATCGAGCCTCGTGATTCAAGTTGAGACTCGTGATACAATGGATGTATCTTAGCTTCGCCAAATTGTTTCTTGAACTGGAATTAATAATTATTTGACTAATCATGCATATAATGGCACTTGTTAGGATAGGTAATTTGTGAAAGGTATTGGAGTCGCATGATGAGGGAGTGTTGCATTCAGCGAAATGGGAATTGAAATCGCTTGTTAATGAAGTATTGGCATTCTGTGAAATGGGGGTTGAAGTCGCTTGTTGAGGGAGTGTTGAATTGTGAGAATTATGCATCATCAAATTATATCATTATGCACCTAAAAAGACTAGATAGGAAATTGTTTGTTTAATTGTTATGTTATCATTATCTGCATAGTAGTACACTAAGGCCCTGTTTGATTTTCTAATTACAGAGGTAATTTAGGGTAAATGGGTAATAAATTTACCCTTGCGTTTCCGGCTGCATTTTCGAGGTGATGTTGACCGTCACCATTCATTTATATCACTCCTCACTTCACCCCGAGGAGAGAAATATTAGATTGTGGGCCCCACCATGATGTTTGT